>JADRCD010200476.1:4973-27893 GCA_019843815.1 Montemys delectorum | reverse complement strand
CAGCACCCAGGGTCCTCAGTCCTCTCAGCAGCACCCAGGGTCCTCAGCCCTTACCACACAGGGTCCTCAGTCCTCCTAGCACCCAGGGTCCTCAGTTCTCCCAGCAGCGCCCAGGGTCCTCAGCTCTTATCACACAGGGTCCTTAGTCCTCCCAGCACCCAGGGTCCTCAGTCCTCCCAGCAGCGCCCAGGGTCCTCAGTCCTCCTAGCACCCAGGATCCTCAGTCCTCCTAGTACCCATGGTCCTCAGTCCTCCTAGTACCCAGGGTCCTCAGTCCTCCTAGCACCCAGGATCCTCAGTCCTCCTAGCACCCAGGATCCTCAGTCCTAGCCCTCAGGGTCCTCAGCTCTCAGCAGGGTGTTTGGAAGCAGTAGGTCACACTTGCCTTTTAGAAGTATGGCAGTGCAAACTGTAGCAATGCTCTCCAGGGTGGCGCATGGCTTGCAGTGGCCTTGGGTGTGTGGGTGGTTGTTGTGGGTATGTGTAGGTGCTGTGTGTGTGCATGAGGGAGTGGGGTGCTGCTGGGGAGGGCCGGAGAGATGCACTTGTTCCGTCTGCATTTCACAGAAGTGGTTCAGAGGCTGGGGCTGGTTGGTCTTTTTCTTTTTCTTTTTTCCTGATCCTGACTTCCCAAAGCCTGCCGGTCCTTGGTTTACAGCTTTTATGGGGAAAGCATGCTTCTTAGCGAGCTGTCTAGAAGTTGCAGGTGGCTGAACTCCAGAGAAGAGCCCAGGATCTATGTGTGTGTGTGTGTGTGTGTGTGTGTGTGTGTGTGTGTGTGTGTGTATGTGTGTGTGTGTGGTATCAGTGTCTAAAGATGTGTGCCAAATCCGTATGGCCACGAGTATGTATGACGGGAGTGGACTCCTGTATAAAT
The DNA here is from genome assembly GCA_019843815.1 of Montemys delectorum. Classification (NCBI taxonomy): domain Eukaryota; kingdom Metazoa; phylum Chordata; class Mammalia; order Rodentia; family Muridae; genus Montemys; species Montemys delectorum. The sequence goes on along the minus strand of JADRCD010200476.1, from coordinate 27,016 downwards.
GCTGCTCTGAGGCACTGGGTGGCTGGTTGTGTGGTTTCAGAGCCATGTAGAGGCTGTGGCATATCAGCAAGCATGAGGAGAGACGACACAGCAGCCTGGCTTGGCCGATGAGCCCCCTGGCTCCTAGCACCCTGAGCCCTGCTTGAGCCTCCGGTTGCTGGCTTTTCTGGCCTCATTACCGTGCATTTCTTGTGCATGGGAGCGCTTGTACACAGCACGGCAAGCTGTATCTACCGCGTCCACACTGCTTCCAGTCAGGGCTTCCCAGCTCCGAGTGAAAGGACCTGAAGATGCCCCCTGCTCTTTCTCTTCTCTCTCCCTTCCCCTCTCCCTTTCTCCGTGTCCCAGATGGCGATTTTGCTGACAGCCGCCAAGAAAGCGCTTCACTCGACAGCCCACATGTGCCCAGAGATGTTTGTAGACCTATCTGAGTCGCAGCCATATCCCAGACTGAAGAGCGGTTCCCCTTAAGTCCATTCAGAAGTGGCACTGTTGAGCCCCTCAGAGCCAAGAGCAACTTTGAGAGCTCAAAGCACACATCTCCACACTCACAGGCCCTCAGCTTCCCAGGGCACTGGCTGCCTTGTGAGAGGAGGCTGTCTGTGAGATGACTGTGTGGCTCGCAGAGCTGCTTCTCCCAGTGCCCAGCACCTCCTAAAATGCTGCTCCCTCCACTCTCTGGGCTCTCCCTGTTTCTAGTGTCTTAATTCACTCTCCTTCCTGAATCCATTATTTGCATATCAAATTCTGTAAATGTTTTGTAAACATATTACCTCACTCTTGGTAATATAATACTGATAGTCTTTAAAAGATTTTTTTATTGTTACAATAATAAATGTGAACTGTTTAAGAAGAGTGTCCTTTTCTTCTTTCGGGCCCGTAGGAAGAGTAGAGATTGAGAAGAGAAGCTGCTCGTGTGTGCCCAAAGGCAAGGGGAGGCCAGCGGCCAAGTGGATGGAGGGCAGGCAGTCACCCTGTGCCTCTCAAAGGCCTGCTGTGCACATCAGACATGTGCTGCAGAGTGAATGCTAGGGTAACCTGGGCTACTCACCAAACCCTGCCTCACAGCCTGCCTTCCAGGATCTTTGTTTTGCTTAATAGTAAAATAGATTTCTCCAAGCAGGTGACTCTGGAATTCAGGACAATAGGCAGGTGTGGATCTGGGGAGGCTAGAGTGATCTCATTCTGGCTCTCTTGTTTTGGGGGTCTGCAGAGACAGCAGAACCCAGGACAGCAGGGGACAGGTCTGGGAGGAAGGTCGTCATGGCCTCCTCAAAGGGAAGGGCAATCTTTGTCCTTGATCTGTCCTTAGTGGGGCACAACTGGGGGCTCTGATCATGTAGAAAGCAAGAGACTCTCAAGTGTGCCTCATCACCTGGTGTGCCCACTGTGGGATGATGCTTTTGCCCCAGAAAGAAAGGGTGGGAAATAACCGACACCCCATCTGATACTTCCTGCTGAACTTGCAACCTGAGGAAGACTTAAGGTTGGTCAAGGTAGCCTGTCTTTCCTAGCCTTGGCTTCAGGGTCACATTTTTGTGGAAATGAGAGACAGCCTAAGAACACGCAGGCTTAATTGCATCTAACCCAAAGTTCCGTCTGGACTCTGAGCTCTGACCACCCTGGAGTGGCATGCCCTAACTAGGCCAGGTTGCTAACGTGTGTCCATCCTGAATGACACCATGTTTTCTTTGACAGGGTTTTGGCATGGAGCCCAGGTTATCCTAGAATTCACTCCTCAGGCTGGGCTGGCTTGAAACTCACTATCCTGCCTCTGCCTCCCAAGTGCTGGGATTACAGGTGTGTGCCACCATAACCAGCCTCATGCTTTCTTTGATGCCAAATCCCCGGAGAACTCTGACGAAACCTAAACCTTGGAATACCTGCAGTTCTCAAATACCAGGGGAGTTATTCTCATCGGTGTCACGAAGCAAACCAACTGGACTCAGTTCCAATCAAAAAGCAAGGGCTTGGCAGGATGGCTCAGTGGGTAAGGTGCTCACTGCCAAGCCTAAGGACAAGCGTTCCACCGTGGGGACCTCAAGCTCTCCTCTGGCCTCCATGCCCACATTAGCCCATGCACATACATGGCATATACACAAGCACATACAAATAAATGTAATTTTAAAAACTGGAAACCAAGGACTTGGGGAGTTAGGCATTCTGGGAAGACAGCAGTGGTATCCCTACATAAACACAGCAAGGTTAACGCCTACAGTTGTTGTTGTATTTTTTTTTCCCCACAGTAATAGCTCCTGTGTCCATCACTCTTACCATAAAACTAGGCAGTAAGTTATCTTAGAATGTCCAGACAAACCACTGGTCACAAAACCTGTGTGGACTCTTGAGGAGAAAGCAGCAGAAGTCTGGAAGACGCTGTAGCAGAAATGCTCTGCAGCCCAGGGTCTTGATGGATAGGTCTGGGGCAGTGCAGACTGGCTGACCTGACCTGCCACACACTGAGCAACCCGGGTGTGGGTGGCCGCAGGGCAGCTCCGGGAACACACAGACTTACCAGTGTCCCCAAAGCTGAAGAGGGAGCTCATGCAAAGTAACACCCATCACACCGAGACCCAACATTGAAAACTGAATCTTAGGTTTGGGCTGTGGGTGGGCTCAAAGAATGCCGGCCTAGCCTGCTGGAAGCCCTGGGTTTTATTTACGGCACCACAGAAAACAGGGAGATTGTGTGTGCCCTTAAGCCCAGCGTTGGGGAAGCGGGAGGGTGTAGGGGTTCAAGTTCATTCTTTTTTTTTTTTTTTTTTTTTAAAGATTTATTTATTTATTATATGTAAGTACACTGTAGCTGTCTTCAGACACTCCAGAAGAGGGAGTCAGATCTCATTACGGATGGTTGTGAGCCACCATGTGGTTGCTGGGATTTGAACTCAGGACCTTTGGAAGAGCAGTCTGGGCTCTTAACCATTGAGCCATCTCACCAGCCCCTCAAGTTCATTCTTGGCTACATTGTGAGTTAAGAGGCAACGTGAGACCCAGCCTCAAAACAACACACACACACACACACACACACACACACACACACACAAATTTTTGTTTGTTTTTCAAGACAGGATTTCTCTATGCAGCTCCAGCTGTCCTGGAACTCACTTTGTGGACCAGGCTGGCCAAGAACACACAGAGATCCTCCTGCCTCTGCCCCCCTGCTGGGGATTGAGGATGCTACCATGCCTGGCTTTCCCTTACACCCACCCCCTACTCCAAATTTTAAAAAGTGAACTGGAATATGGAAACGGTAGGAGTTGAAATAATAAAGCAGTCTCAGAAGTGCAGAGATGGGACTTACAGAAACGAGAGGGTAAATGATCTCATACTCAGGCTGACAGCAGGGGGCACAGAGCAAGGGAAAACCAAATCCCAAGTGGAGGGTGACATGTGACTGACATCCAGGTGGGGGCGGGAGCCAGGACCCCTGAGCCACCAAGCCTGATGACTTCAGTTCCATCCCTGGGACACATAGAGCAGAAGGTGGTATCAACTCCTGACCTGCACGCATACTCTGTGACACGTACGTAGGTGCCTAAACACACATGCACAGGAGCAATTTAAATGTTTAAAAAAGAAATTCTTGGTGAATGTGAATGAGAACTTCAGGCCAGCCGTAAATGAAATAAGATTTCTCAAGGGAAAAGTACGAAGAATGCTTTATGGCCAGCAAACTGGCTTTGGAGCCTAAGGGCCCTGACTTGGGAATCCCGCACCCAGGGCCTTTCTAGGGCTCTGGAGAAGCAGCCTGTGCTTGCTCGGAGCACTGAACGGCTGGTGGCCAGCCTGGTTACCAAGCTAAGAGCTAGAAAGTAGGTGGGGTTCTTGGTGGCAGGTGTGATCCACAATGACCTGGAATGATGGGAAGGGATAGGCAAACATTGTGTTTAGTGATGTTCTGAGTGTCCTGTGGGTTCAGAACCAGATAAGAAGGCAACTGCAGGAAAATCTCTTCTGTTTTGTTTTGATGGGAAGTTTTATCTCAATTTCCCTCTGCCCCTCAACCAGAAGTCAATGTGGAGACAGGTCAGGGAGAGGCTAGCTAAGGGCTCTCCAGACACAAATAGGAACTAGATGGTTGAAGGGAGCCGTGAGCTGTGAGGCAAGGAGTTCTCATAAATTGAAGAGACTTACTAATAATATCTTAACAAATGACCCAGATTGAATTGTTTCAGAGACACACAAATGCTTCTTTAAAACAGAGGGAAGGGACAAGGCATGTGGCTTGGGACAGAGCACCGTGGGTTCCATCCCCAGGACCACATAAAGCCATGTACAACTCATAGCCGTAATCCCAGCTCTTGGAAGGAGGCAGGAGGGTCACACTCTCAGGGTCATTCTCATCTAGATGTCGATTTTGAGGCCAGCCAGGGTTATGAGACACCATCTTAAAAACAACCAAAAGCCACAAGGTGGCTGCTAATTGTGACTAGGACGTAGGCCCCTCCGGCCCCTGCTGTGACTGGCATGTGGCGGTTCTAGCACACAGTGTGTGTTCAACTTGTGCAGAGCCTTGTTTCCTTTATTATCCTGTAACAAGGGTGGTGGGGTTTGTCCCTGTTACCAGCTTTAGCCAGGTCAGTGTGCCTGGAAGGAAGAACATGGGGTTCTCAGTCATGTGGTACAGGTGCTGTGGGCAGGAGCTGTCCTAAAGCAACTCACAGTGGCCCCAGGACACATTGCGGCCATGCCAAGGACATCAGCGCAGGCCAGGAGCTGGGGTGAAGGCATCTAGCCACTAAGCCGTCCTTTGTTTTTGCTGTTCCGGAGGGGACCAGCTGCCCCAGTTAAAGCTGAGCCTTGCTGCCACGCGATGCCCATGGAGGACTGGGCTGCTGCTCATCCTGACCTTGGTTTTAACCAGAAAAAGACAACCAGGAGCACTCATAGACAGTGCCACAGAGCCAGTGTGGCCACTGTGTCCTGGTTAGAGATAGGAGTCAGAGCTGCTGCCTGTACCCCTCCTAGCTCTGTCTCCAACTCATACCATCCATTGCTGAATGCGTAGTCACTCCACAGCTGAAATTTAAGCCCAGGCTAGCTCCTCTGCTCTGCCACTGTTGCCCTGGATAGGCCACATCATGCCTGTGGTGGGTGACTTCTGGGTCTGTTGCCCTAGGGGAGCCTGCTCAAGTGGTCCTGGCTCTATTGAGGTATTCCCTGGGGACTAGACAGGAGCCCTCAGAGGCCCTTGTGTTCAAGGCTCATTATTGGAAGGGGTGAAGCCTTTAGGAGGTGGGGCTCCTGGGAAGCCTTTGGACAGGGAGATCAGCTGCACCCTTGCTTATTGCCCATCAGATCAATGCTTTTACAATCAGCTCTGGCTAGGCCTCTAAAACTGTGAGCCAGAACGAAACTTCCCCTAAGTTTGTTGTCATAGATCTGTCAGTGTCCTGACCCGAAGCCACTGTCACCAAGTGCCTCTGCCAAAGAGGGAGAATTTACCTTTTCTGATTGATTATGTAAGGCAGATGACCTCCCGTGCCATCAAGCCAAGATACAACAAAGATTAAAAGGATCACATGTCCCCTTCCTCCACACCATCTTGGATGGTGATTCTCCCGACTATCTCCGAGCTAGAGCCCAGGCCTGGTGTTAGACTGGGATGTCAGCTCTTCTAGTCTCCAACCTGCTAGGCACCGCTAAGGGTCTATGCTATGTTTTCTTTCTCTTCAGGAGAGGATGTGAGATGGCCACGAAGAATGGAGCTAAGACATCGCCCAGCTGCAGCTCCTCAGCTCTGCAGCTCCTGGGAATGAGGGGGCAGACCATTTATTGGGGTGAGCTCCAAGCCTAGAGTCGGGGGAAGCTGCGGAGGAAGACGGTAGCCACGGAAAGGCTTCTGGCTCTGCCTCTCTTGTGTCCTCCAGCTGGCCTCCTGTGAGCTGCTGGTGGCAGGCAAGCCCTGTGGAGTGTGGGACTCACCAAACTGGGATATCTGCCGTGTTCCTGGTTCTGGCCTGAGATGGCCTGCCCTGTGGAAACGGCCCCGAGATTTCAATGGAGTCAAGGTGAGTGATGTCTTGCAGGCCCTAGCTTTGTAAGTGGGAGGTGATCTGACCTCCGTCCCGAGTACCTCTTCCTACTGTCAGGCCATGTCAGCAAGTGTCTCACTGGCCTCTGTACGAGGCCCTGGCACCCAGGCCATACTCGCAACACACCGGGCAATCAAAAAAAAAAAAAAAAAAAAGAAAAGTCAGTCAGTTTTTCTTGACTAAAAGAAATGAAAATATTTACATGGACACCTAAGAAAACCATGGCCCTGGGGAGAGGGCAGACTGATCCCAAAGGCTGGGCATCCCCAGAGGGACAGTGGGAGCACCTGTCAGCCCCGAGATCAGTGGCAGGTGCGATGGGGAGCATGTGACATTCTTGCCATGACAAGTCGTCTGACAAAGATGACTCAAGTCTGGAAGGGTTACTTGGGCTCGAATCGTGAGGAGCCACAGACGGTGAGGTCACACTGCGTCCAGTCAGGAAGCAGAAAGACATGGTCACTGGGGCGCAGTCTGCTTTCTCCTTTTTATGCGTTGTTCCAGACCCTGCCCATGGGATGGTGTCATGTTTGTTCAGGGCCAGTCTCCCCATCTCAGCTAACCTAGTCCAGCTGTCAAGTTGGCTGTATTCAGCACCTCAGGGAGCCAGGCTGAGCTGTCCCTGCCTCCTACCGACCCACCCACTCCTCAGCTCTGGGCAAGAACAGATTGGAAAGAGGCACTTCCACAGAGAGGCACTCCCTCCTCCATTGTAGGAGGCTGTTACCCACCTGTAGCCACCTGCATGGGTACAAAGCTCCGCATCATGCCCCTTTTTTTGTTGTTTTGTTTTGTTTTTCAAGACAGGGTTTCACTGTGTAAAAGCCCTGGCCGTCCTGGAACCTACTTTGTAGACCAGTCTGGCCTCGAACTCACAGAGATCTACCTGCTGAGTGCTGGAATTAAAGGTGTGCACCACCATGCCTGGGCCAGCACCATGCCTCTTTATGGGGACTGTGCCCAGTGGTGGGCTGCACAACAGATGACAGGAAAGGGAATAGAGCAGGTGGCTGGCCAGCGGCTTCTCCCTCTGGCCGGGGCGTCCTTGCATCTCTGGCTATAGCCCTATTATTCTCTAAAGCAGCAGATCTCAACCTGTGCGTGTGGACCTATGTGGGGATCGAATGTCCCTCTCACAAGGCTTGCCTCAGGCCATCGAAAAACACGGATATTTGCTTTATGCTCCCTAAGTGTAGCAAAATTACAGTTATGAAGTCGCAGTGAGGGTGTCTCTATCATGAGGGCCTGAATTAAAGGCTCTGAGCATCACTGTTCTACGAGAAACACGGGCCCCAGCTGGATGTCACCGGAGAGTAGGACAGATGCTTCTAGAAGGTTCTGGAGACTTACAGGCAGTCGGGCCTCAACCTTCAACATGCTTGAAAGCTGGGGATAACAGGCGGCAGGCCACTCCTAGGGGGTCACAGTCTCTTCAGTGGAGTTGGGGAAGGTGAGACCTCTCTGAAGCGCTGACTGGGGACCTGAGCCACCCACTTGCCCAGCCCATATTCGTCACACTTTATGTGTCCCACTTCTGTGTGCGTGAGACTCCTAACACATCAGGGCTTCCAGCCGAGACTCGGGAAGTAGGTGAGGGAAGTGGAGAGGCTGGCCAGGGACACGGGTTGAGCTGGGTGACCATTGCTTCCTTCTCACAGCTCTCTCTGCCAGCCTGGCCCAAAGCTGCCAAGGATAGACTGAAGGGCTTCCCCAGGGCCACCGCCCCTCACAGTACCGGAGGTATGGAGGAGCCCACAACATTGTCTGTATAAGGCGCACACTGGATCCTCAGCCGCTTTGTGTCATTGTCTCAAAGGTGTGGGGCTGTCTCCATGGGAGCAATGGGCAGGTCTGTATCTGTTGATTGCAGGTCTGGAGTCCCAGAGGACCTTCACTAATCTCTGCTTTATGGAGGCTTCACAGTATTTGTAAAAGGATTGGAGTTGGATCAGTGCTGGCTCCAGCTCAGCTGATCAGCCGTGTTCACACCTTCCCTGCAGATGCCCTATGCCTAGGGCATGCCCTGGAAGCTCTCCTACCATGATTCTATAAGTCAGTGGCCAGTGTCTCTTCATGTCCCCCTGTGCCTCGCACAGGCTTATGGGCCACCAACCCAAGGACACAGGCAAACATCTGCTTGCCGAAGTGTTACTTGTGGCACCATTCTGGCTCAGTCCAGCCGTCCCAGCGCCCCCGCCCAGGGCATGGCCTATCAGATGAGCAAACCTGCCAAGTCAGAGTCCTTCCCAGGCCTACTCTGAACTCATCGCCTCAGCTCCAGTCCTATTGCACATTGGGGAAACGGAGGCTCTGAGGGCCCGGGGTCTGTGCCCACTGTCTCAACTAGCAGAAGAGAAAATAGGAGCCAGCCAGGCAGTGCCTGAGGACTCCTGACCTTGGCATTCTGTCCCACGGGAGCAGAGGGACAAGATACCCCTGAAAACCAGCACAGATCCTAGCAGAGGACAGGCCTGCTTGAGAGGCATCCTCAGCAAGAACCCAGACCTGTCCCTGCTCACATGGCTGCTCGCCTCAAGACAGTCTCCACTTAAGTCAAAAAGAGCTGACTTCATTTTCCTTCAAACACTAAGTGCAAACACATCTCCACCCCTCCACCCCTCCACCCCCAACCCCTCCACTCCCCCATCTTCCACCCCTCTACCCCTACCCCCCATCCCTTAGCCCTCTACCCCTCCACCCCTCCACCCCTGTTACTTGCTCTTCCTGCTTATCAAAAGCATGACACCGAATGCAGTCCAGTCCTTACCCTGGAAGAGCAAGGTGGAGGGGGCCAGGAAGCCTAGCCAGGAAAACCAGGAAATGTTCCCTGGGGCCGAGGGTTTGACAGTGAGTGACCTCGCCCCTGGCCCCATCCCCCACCCTCCTCAGCCAGACCTCAAGCTCCATTTAAGATCTGCCTTTGCCTTTCTCTCCTCCTTGGGTGCAATCCTTTGCCTGGAATCCAGAGCAGGCATCCACAGAGACAGCTCAGGCCAGGTAGGAGTGATGGTGCCCTGTCTGTCCCTGACTGGGGCCACAGGGGCAGCAGGTGTGGACCAGGCCCGTGTCAGGCAGGCTTCCATGTGGCCTGGCCCTGCTGCAGCATGCAGATGGGGGCAGCTAGCTTCAGGTTGGAGGAGAAGCCGTGTCTAGAGTGATTGGGACCCCAACTAGGAGCCTAGGCTGGCCTTGAACTTGTGATCCTGTGACCCACAGAAGTGGGACACCTTTCGGGTTCGAGGGCCCTCTTTTCCAAGCTGTCTTCATACTAAAGTTGCTGAGTGCCCCTCCGGTCCTGCTGTGTCAGCGTCTACTCAGCAGGGAGCAGGGTGTGTGTGTGTGTGTGTGTGTGTGTGTGTGTGTGTGTGTGTCACTGTGCCATCTCCTGGAACTCGTGGTTTGTTTTCATTTCCCCTTTAGAACACTTTCGCCTCCTGAGAAATTTCTGAAGAAGATCTGGAGGGAGGGGCACGCTTCGAGAGCGGCCTTTATGGTTCTCCAGCTTGATTCCGCTGGCTCCGCCTCCGGAGGCGGAGCACTTGTCCTGTGTGTCCTACAGATTTGAAAGAGGCACCTGGGCTCTGCTCTACTTTGCCCTTCCCTTTTAAATCAGGAGCCTGGAGAGATGGTGCAGCAGTTAGGAGTGCTTGCTGCTCTTTGGAAGTGCTGGAGTCTGGCTCCTGCATCTTCAGTACTCCAGCTCCAGAGATCAAACGCTCGCTTTTGGTTTCCATGAGGCACTGGCACATGTGCACGCGCATACACACACACACACACACACACACACACACTTGCACGCACGCACGTGCACACACATGCACACACACACACAGATGCACATGCATACACACAGTTTAATAAAAGAGAAACAAACAGAAACACCCAGCATGCCTTTAATTTCAGTTCTCAGGAGGCAGAGACTGGCCAGTCTCTGTAAGTTCAAGACCAACCTGAACTACATAGTGATACCCTGTCCCAACAAGTAAAAATATAAATATATAATCAGAAGAATCAAGCCAGGGATGGTGGTGTGCACCCGGAATGAAAAAATGGAGGCTGGGCTGAAAGATGGCACAGGCGTTTGCACGGAGCCTGATGACCTAAGTTCAGTTCCAGAGTTCTTCCTAATGGAAGGAGAGAACCAAGAACCGAGTTCCAAAAATTGTCCTTTGACCCCCACATGTATGCCATGGAATATGCACCACACCCCCACTACACACGCACACACACACACACACACACACACACACACACACATTTTTTTTAAAGATTTAATTTATTTATTTTATATGTATGAGTACACTGTAGCTGTACAGATGGCCGTGAGCTATCATGTGTGTAGTTGCTGAGAATTGAACTCAGGACCTCTGCTGGCTCTACTCATTCCAGTGTAATACACTGTAGCTGTCTTCAGATGCACCAAAAGAGGGCATCAGATCTCATTACGGGTGGTTGTGAGCCATCATATGGTTGCTGGGATCCGAACTCAGGACCTTCAGAACTCAGGACCTTCAGAAGAGCAGTCAGTGCTCTTACCCGCTGAGCCATCTTGCCAGCCCACAAATTTTTTTTAAGTAAAATGAATTAGAGGTAGGCAGATCAAGGAGTTCAAGGACAACTTTGGCTCCACAGATATGTTCAAGTCTAACTTGGGCTATGTGAGACCCTATCTCAGAAACACAAAACATGTGTGTGTGTGTGTGTGTGTGTGTGTGTGTGTATGTGTGTGTGTGTGTGTGTGTAGAAATCATGACTACTGCTTCTTCTGTTGATTGAGACCATGGTAAAGAGCACTTGCTGCTCTTCCAGAAGACCCGAGTTCAGTTCCCAGCATCATGAGTGCTCACAGCCTTCCATAGCTCCAGTCCCAGAGGATCTAACCCCCCTTCTGGCCTCTGCAAACTCCAGGGATGCCTGTGGCACAGGAAATCCCCCACGGGAGTGTCCAGAGGCATTGCCCAGGGAAGTCTGGATTGTATGAAGTTGCCACTTAACATTATCTACCGGCGTCTCAAAACCCCAAACATCCCAGGGCCTGGAAATGTTGTTAGTGCTTTCTGCGCATGCTCTGTCCCACCCAGTGGCATTGATAGTTAAAAGAGACGACTCGCGTTAAACACCACACACCAGGTCCAGACAATACCACGTGAAGAAGGTTTAATTGGGGAAGAGTGGGGGAAGGTCTCGCACAAAGAGAGAAAGGAGAGAAAAAAAAGGGAGGAGAGAGGAAGGTTTCTCCTTTTTATCTGAGTGATGACGTATGTACTGCCCAGGTGAAGGTGGGTAGGCGTTGCCCATGGTAACAGATCTGTGGTCCCGCCTATCTACAGGTGCAGGCACTCGGTTACGCTAACAGGCATGCCTTAGGTGGGACCTCAGCGGTTTCTCCTAAGACAGATGGTCCATAGCCGGGCATAACAGCCCAAGCAAACAGGGACCAGAAACAAAGGTCTTGCCTCAAATCATGCCAGTCTGTGCCAGTTCTTACTGGAGGCTGTGCTCCGTCCGCATCCGGTGTTCAGTATCTGTATTACAGTGCTAACAGCAAATACTTCAGCCTGGAAACCCAAGTGCGTGGAAAGCCCACACTGAAAACCCTGCAGTGAGAATCCTTCCTGACGGCCAATTTCACTCATGATTACGTCCTAGCTCTCTGTTTAATGATGGAAGTGATGCATGCTGGGGGAATTTTCTTTCTTTGTTTCTTTCTTTTCGTGTGTGTGTGTGTGTGTGTGTGTGTGTGTGTGTGTGTGTGTGTGTATGTTCAGAGATCAGCCTCAGGTGCCTTCCTTCAGGAACCAATCCTCTGTTCTTTCAGACAGGGTCTCTCACTGGCACCTGGAGTTTGCTGATTCAGTCAGGCCAGCTTCGAGGAGCCCAGGGATCCTCCAGTGTCTGGGATTACAGGTGCATGCTGCCTTTTTACGTGGGATCTGGGATCCAGCTCAGGTGCACTTTATCTAAGTAGCTATCTCTCCATCCCCAGAGAGCTTTATTTAAATCAAGAATACATTCAGTTGGGAGTTCTGGAGGAGAGAGGGGAAGGGGTGGGGGGAGGGCAAGAGCAGTGAGCTCTGGAGAGCCAGCCTGCCTAAGGATGCAGTGTGCCTATTCTAGGAAGGGCACAGGAATTCATTCACGCATTTGATTTTATAATTGTACGCTTAGTGGCTCTAGCGCAAAGTATGCAAATCAGAGGAAAATTACACGCTAACGAGCAGCGCATTGGTGCTATTTTCAGCCCCTTTCCTGTCTTCTTGGGGGTACATCCAGCCCAGCAGATGGGTGGTTGGGTTTTTTTCCCCTTCTGCCCCTAGCCCTCAGGTCAGACTGAGTCCTGCCTTTTGACTGAAGACTAAAGCAAGTTGAGCCAGTCATGTGTGGACCAAGTGATGGGAGCCACAGTGTGGTCACAGGAGGGAGCCTCTTGTCCTTCGTTGGGCCTATGAGCACTGAGTGACCTTGAGGATGGATGCCCCACTCTTTAGATCCCCGCCGTGTCATCTCAGCGTGCTGTGCTCACACACAGTGAGCCCTCAACACCCAGCCTGGGACGCACACGGTGACACTCTAAGGCTTACAGCTGCAGCTGGAATCCATGAGTCACTGCTGACACCAGCCTTAGCCCAGAGGGGGATGTCACAGGCTGTCACAGCCAGCAGAGACCTGCCTTGCCTCGAAGGGAAAGGACAACAGGAGGGAGAAGCCTCCACTGTCGTTCGGGTGGTCAAACGCCTGGTCCCAGGATGTGGCACAGGCGTGGTGGCAGAAAGGCAAAGCCACCTTGGCCTGCCATGGGTAGTTTTGAGGACCTGGGGACCCAACATGAAGCCCCTCCAGGGACACTGTTCCCACAGAGGAGCCCCAAGACATGCCATCCCCACAGACAGGTGGACACACACCCTTCTAACTGTACCTGCCTGAGACACCCCTCACGGGACAACCAGGCCACTGTGAGAGTCTGTGACTCCAGCCTGGAGCCTCTTGCCCTTCTTGTGCAATACTCCCAGGAATCCAGCCCTCCACCCCAAACAGATCCCGTGCTCTCTTTTACAGATCGATTTTATTTTTAATCATGTGTGTGCACAAGTGAGTATAGGTGCTCTCAGCGGCCAGAAGAGGGCGTCAGATCCCCTGCAGCTGGGGTTACAGAGGGTTGTGCGCGAGGCAGTGTGGGTGCTGGAAACTGAACTCAGATTCTCAAGAACAGCCAGTGCTCTTGGCTGGTGAGCCATCCGTGCATCGATTCCCTCAGCTACCAAGTCCTTTCGTGAGCTGTGCCAAGCACTTGTGACTCTTCCCCCTGGAGACAGGCCTGTCACTGCACACGGGAGAAAGGGATAATGTTTCTGAGGTAGGATGGGGCCAAGGAGGCTGCTTGAATGAATCCAAGATGGTGGACAGAGAACGGTCAGACTTGCTTCAGACTTGCTTCATATCAGCTGTGCTTCAGATTGGGATTCTGTCCTCATAAGGACATGGTGGGTCCTCTTTGTGGGCCCTGTGTTTTAGACTGAGGTGGTCATGGTGGTTCCATAGGAGCCCTGGCATTGGGAACATGGATGAAATGGCATTCACTCAGACCTGATGTCCACTCAGACCGCTTTCTACTCAGACCCGCTGTCCACTCAGACCCGCTGTCCACTCAGACTCACTGTCCACTCAGACCCGCTGTCCACTCAGACTCATTGTCCACTCAGACCCGCTGTCCACTCAGACCCGCTGTCCACTCAGACCCGCTGTCCACTCAGACCCGATGTCCACTCAGACTCACTGTCCACTCAGACCTGATATCCACTCAGACAGCTTTCTACTCAGACCCGCTATCTACTCAGACTCATTGTCCACTCAGACTAGCTTTCCACTCAGACTCATTGTCCACTCAGACTAGCTGTCCACTCAGACCCGATGTCCATTCAGACCCGATATCCACTTAGACTCATTGTCCACTCAGACTCACTGTCCACTCAGACCCACTGTCCACTCAGACCCACTGTCCACTCAGACCCGCTATCCACTCAGACCCGCTGTCCACTCAGACCCAATGTCCACTCAGACTCATTGTCCACTCAGACTAGCTGTCCACTCAGACCCACTGTTCACTCAGACCCGCTGTCCACTCAGACCCGCTATCCACTCAGACCCGATGTCCACTCAGACTCATTGTCCACTCAGACCCGCTGTCCACGGCATTGACTTTGCACTCCTGGCCTTTGGATGCATAAGAAGAGAGTTGAATGTGCATCACAGGCAGGCCCTGTGTCATGCCCTGCTGGGCTACCCAGCCCCAAAGAAAAGCAACCTCTTACACACTATGGAGACTTTACTGACTTAAAGAAAAAGAGTGAGCAGGGGGTGGGGGCTGACAAGATGGCTCTGTGGGCAAAGGTGTTGGCTGCCAAGACTTACAGCATGAGTTCAGTTCCTGGGATCCTCATGGTCAAGGGAGAGAACTGACGCCTCTGCCACTTGTCCTTAGACCTCCATAAGCCATTCGTGACGTGAGCACAAAATAAACAAAATGTACACTAAAAAAAAAAATTACTGCAAGCATCTCTCCCCTCCTCGAGGAAAGGAAATGCGTTAGTTAAACAATTCCATTACAAAGAACTTCACACAAATTATAGAGACAGGCGATCTGGACACCTTTGGCTCTGTCAGCTATACTTAACAGTTGTTAACATTTTGCTGGGTTTTTTCCTTTAATTAAACATTAGGTATCACTTTCTTGACATTTTTCCCTAAATATTTTTAGACTTTTTTTTTTAATGACATTTTAAGCATGTGTGGTGGCACATGCCCATGATACTAGTTCACAGGAGGTGGAGGAGGGGAATCAGGCGGTCGGGGCCATTCCCAGTTACCTTGGGAGAGTTCAAGGACACTCTGGGCTCTGTGAGAGCCTGTCTCAAAAACAAAAACAAATTTATTGTTTTCTAATTTAAAAAATACTGCCCAGGGTTACAAAAACTGGAAACTGACATTTTCTTTCTTAGCTGTTAACGCTAGGTCCAGACTTGTGTGTGCTTAGACGCTGTCTGTCCCAGATCTTCCCCCCTGGGCCGGCCTGCTCACCCTGCAGGACGCAGCCGAGGGCTGTGCACGGCCTGTAGTAAATGCAGCTCTCACATCACCTCTAATCTAGAGTGTGCTATGGTTTGGACACGTTTGCGGCCTGTTCTCCAATGAGCTGCGAGCTAGAAGCTTGGTCCCCAGTGTAGTGGTGTCTCACAAGGACCACGGGGTAGAAGCCTGGTCCTGGGCAGTGGTTGGGGTGATATAACTTTACAAGGGGGTACCTATAAGAGTCGGGTCACGGGAGGGGGGGCTTTAGCACTAATTTTGGTTTCTTTAAAAACCCAGTTATGTTATGTGAATATGTTTTTGTTTTAATCCTAGGTGTAGGATATGGGAATTAAGATTGTCTCGTGGACAGTCTAGGAGGGGCATGGGATTTCTGCCGGCTGCAGGTAGTTTGCCTTTGGGACTCTGGAGAGGGTATAAATGGGGGAGCTCCAAGAAGACCCTGCTGCTGTGTCTGCTGGATGGCTGTTTGGAGCTCTTCTGACAACGGAAGATTGGACTTGCCCCAGGGAACTTTGTTAAAATAATTTTTAAATCCTTGATGCTCCTAGTGAACAGGAAGTAGTCTGAAGAGGCCCTCACTCCCTTTCCTCTCTAACCTTCTGTCTCTCCTACCTAGTGCTGGGCGTTGGAAAGGGCTAGGGTGGAGTAAGGGTTGGAGGTAAAAGAACTTGATAAAGTAACCCCAAAAGTACACCTACAGGGGCATTGCTGTCGGTCTCCATGGGAGGTTGGTCAGGGCTCATGCCAGCATGTCTGCACAATGCTGTCTGGGCACCTTCACCATTTGGATCATCAGTCAGACAATTCTCTTTAGAAAAGTTTTATCTCTTAGTCTTATGGGGCAGAACTGAGTGTCACAGGATGTGTGTTGGGGTCAGAGGATGGTTGGCTCTCTCCTTCCGCCTCATTGAGGCAGGATTGTTTATTTCTGCCATGGTAGCTGGCCCTCATCTTCAGGGCAGTTCTCATTGTAGGCTGCTGGGTTCCAGATGCACACCACCACATCCAGCCATGCATGGCTTCCGTGTATGGGGCTAGACCATCCGGCAAGAGCAGTAAACGTGTTTACCTGCTGAGCCATCTCACCAGCCCAACCTTTTCCTGAAAGACCCAGCCTTGAATATTTTGCAGCAACAGGAAATGGACTAAGACAAAGGACTTGACGGAGGGAGAGCCCAGGTCAGGGGACTGGAGTACCAAGCTCCCAGCTGGCATTTTGTGTTTTCCAAGGCCTGCTGGGTGCATGCTGGTGCCAACCCAGGTCTGATTCACACTCCATTTTTGGGCCAGCCTGGCTCATAGACACCAGAAGGCCGGGGTGAGAGCTAGTCTCCTCCATTGTTAAAAGTCTGTTGGTGACCTTCTGGTAATCATGGGCGCTGGTGGCAACTGGTTTCCTGTCAGTCTGTGAGGAGTTATTGATTGAACCAATCCTTTCATGCAGGGGCTGCAGAGATTCCTTCCCCCTTCTACCCCTTTCCCTTCCTCCCCTTCTTCCCTCCCTCCCTTTCCACCTTCCCTCCTCTTTCTCCACTTCCACCTTTTTTAAAATTTTATTTTAATGACAAGCTCTCATGTAGCCTAGGCTGGCTTGGTCCTTACTGTGTAGCTGAGGATGACCTTGGCCATCTGATCCTCCTGCCTTCAGCATGCGTGCACCACCATGCCCAGCTTATGCAACACTGGGGATAGAACCCAGGACCTCATGCATGCCAGCTGAGTGAGGGATCTTCCAACTCAGCCACAGCCCTTTTTTTTTTAGATGAAACAAAATTAGAATTCACTAAGAAAAGCTTGCCCACTGAAGCACAAGCTAAGATTGGAGATTTGATGTTTCTCTCCGCTGGCAGAGGCTGTCGGAGGCTGCAGAGGGGAGCAGGGCTGCCTCGGCTCCTGGCTGTAACTGTGTTTTTGACTACTTCATTGGGTTCTTTTCCCTACCGCCCGCCCTTCTCCATCCTTATTCCTCCCAACCTCCAACACTAAGTAGGAAAAAAAGGCTAGAGGGGAAGGGGGGCATCAATCTCCTTAGGCTGCATTCCGCTGACTGGGGCCCTGAGTTCCTTGGAGCAAATCCAATCTTTGCCATCGGGATATCTCCAAGCAGTAGGAGCGGCTGCTGCAGCCCCTTTTTCTCGGCTCTGACATTTTTATTCCTTCTCAAGAGTCCCCAGAGTTCCAAACAAACTACCTTCAGCGGGCAGAATCACGCCCCTGCCAGAGCACGAGACAAATCATAGTCAGCTGCTGTGGACAATCGGAGGCAGCCCTGTATCCCACACACACCTGGGATTAAAACAAAAACATATTCCTATAACATTGCTGGGTTTTTAGAGTAGACAAAATTCTCGCCACACGTGGTTGCGGGGAGTTTCAGTTACTCAGGATTCAGGAAGGCATTGCTGCTGAAGTGGCTCTGTTGGTGACAGTGGGAGCTCACAGCCCTGTTTGTATACATCTCTGTAAGCTGGAAGCACAGCGCGCCCTGGTGGAAGCAGGTACCCCACAGGGCCCATGTCTTCCAGCTGGGCTCTGTTTCTCAAAGGTTCCACCGTCCCCTAAAACAGCCGGAGACCACATGTCCAAACAGATGAACTTCTGAGGATATTTTGCACTCAGACCATAGTAAGGTTTAGGGAAAAGGGAGTAAGTGGCTGCCATGTGGGCGTGGCTTTCCCAAGTGGGCGGGGCTGCGTGAGCGAATTCCTCTTGTTGCGACATTTATTGTTTTCCTAAATTTATTTTAATTTAATTATTTGCTTGAAGACAGGTCTCCCTAATTGGTCCTGGATGGCCTCAAACTCACACAGATCCTCCTGCCTCTGCCTGCCAGTGTTAGAATTAAAGGTGTGCATGTCACCATACCAGGCCATTACTGGTTTTTGTTTTGTTTTTATTTTTGTTTTCGAGACAGGGTTTCTCTGTATAGCCCTGGCTGTCCTGGAACTCACTCTGTAGACCAGGCTGGCCTCGAACTCAGAGATCCACCTGCCTCTGCCTCCCAAATGCTGGGATTAAAGGCGTGCGACACCACTGCGACAACCTGGTTTAACGAAACACTGCCCACCTGGAACCCTGGAACTTCGTAGGATGCCCTCAGAATTTTTCCCCACTGGACTCACACTTCCCGAGAGCAGGGAGCCAGAAAGAGCTGCTAGGCTTCATTGCATTGTGACTCTGAGCCAGACTCTGTGCCAAGGAGGAGACACGAGCATGGTCAAGGATGTGAGCGGCCCCCACTCTCCACAGAGCACTTGTGAAGGTGCTAGACCCTGAGATGGTGGTACTGGGGTAGAAGAGAAGAGAGGACCGGCACTCGGTGTGGCCCGTGATCTGGGTTTCTGTCTCACTGTCTCCTGGGCAGGGATGAGGCTAAGATCACCTTAGCGAGGTTGGGGGAGGGGCAGGCTGGGCGCTGAGCTGGGCTTGTCAGAACTGGTGTTACCTGCTCCTCCTGCCAGCAGAGGGCGAGACCAGAGGGAACCTGGTGACTGTTTTACACATACATGTGTGCTGCGTGTACAAACATAGTGTGCATGTGTGTTCATGTATGTATATGCATGTATGAGTATTTTTGATTGTGCTTGTATGCATGTTGCTATGTATGTGGGTTTTATGTACGTCAATGAGTGTACCTGTGTACATATACATGAGTATGAATACCTGTGAGCTTGTGTGTATATATGTGTGTGTGTTAACATGTGTGCATCTCTACATGAGTGTGTGTGTACATGTGTATACGTGGGTGATTGTGTATGTATATGAGTATATATTTGCATACATACATGTGTTGAGTATGTGTGCATGTGAATGCATGTATGTAACAGGAGGCTCTGGGGACAGGTGGGACACAGGGTCACGATGCTCTCAGTATTTGTCTATCTCCTCTTCCTAGCTGGAGGCTATGTTCCTCTTATCTATGGAGTGGGGATCACAAACAGTTACACTCACTCTATTAGTCACACACAAGCCCTGCCTGGCCCTGGAGTGAGCGCCTCTGCACACTGAACAGCCCTGTAAATGACATGACTGAGTTGGGCTGGGGAAGGGGCCCAGGTGTCAGGGAGAGACCTGCTCCCCACACCCCACCCTCCACCCCGATGGTCAGCTTATCTCTGGCCCTGTATCTCCTGATGACCTGCCCCTCCTTCTCCACTAGCACACAGCCCTATAGAACCAGGACTGGGGTGTGGCCAGGAGATGCTGGGGTTGACTTGAAGGGTTGCTTAGCACCCAGAGTGAAGGGGACACAGGAACCTGATACATAGGTTCAAAGCGGATGAGGAGTGGAGTTAGTGGGTAACAATGAGAACCCCCTCACAACAAGAGCCCAACAAACGGCACCAATGGTTTGAAGGAGATAACAATGACCTAAGAAGGGTCCAACCACGGCCTGTCCCTTGAGACAGGCATATGGCAGTGCCTGCCCCTTATTCTCCACTGTCTCTGCCAGCAAGCACTGACCCATGTGGGACCAACCTCATTCCTGAGGCGACACTGCCACCTGCTGGAGATTGAGATCCTGTGCAGCTCAGGACTTTCCTGGAGCTCCTGGCTTTGGACCCCGCCTCTGCCCTTCTCTCCCTCTGTCCCTCCATCCCTCCGTCCCTCTGTCCCTCCCTTCCTCCCTCCCTCCTTCCCTTCTTCCCGTCCTCCCTCCCTCTCTCCTGAGTGTTCCAACCTGCATCTTGCTCTGGCTCCCACCAACCTACCACACAGGCTCTATTATCTCCAAAGCTTAAAATCCAGAGGTAGAGGCACAGGGGAGCACACGGGACTAGAGTCCAGGGACGATGGCTACAGAATCTCTTCAGACTCTTGGCCCAAAAGACCCTGCACTGCCAGCTTAGCTCTCACTTCCTCCAGGAAGTCCTTCTGCCCTACCTCATGAGGGTGGCACTCCTGCCCTGTGTCATGTGCTTACCAAGACCTCGATGGTAGCCTGCTTGTCATTGACCCCTAGGCAGCTGAACTTGAAGGTCACTGTCCTGAATTATGTCCAAGCCTTGTTTATGAGTTGGGGGTCTCCTGTAGCCCAGGCTAGCCTCAGGCTCGTTGTGTGCCCTGGCTAGTTTTGTGTCAATTCTGGATAAGCTAGAGTTATCTAAAAGGAGGGAACCTCAATTATACCTCCATAAACTCAAGCTGAGGGACATTTTCTTAATTAGTGATTGATGTGGGAGGACCCAGCCCACTGTGGGAGGTGTCACCCCTGGCCTGGTGGTCCAGGGTTCTATAAGAAAGCAGGCTGAGCAAGCCCGTAAGCAGCATCCCTCCATGGCCTCTGCATCAGCTCCTGCCTCTAGGGTCAAACCCTCTTTGAGTTCCTACCCTGACTTCCTTCTGTGATGGACTGAAGTGTACATGAGAGGAGCCCGCCCCTCTCCTCACACTGCCTTTGGTCACAGTGTTCACAGCAGTAGTGACCCTACGCCAGGTGTCATGAGGAGGGACATTTGCCCAGGTTAGTCATTCCCAGGGCTGCTGAGTCCGTTCCCTCACTACTCAAGCTGGCTGGCTGGCTTGGGGATGAGATATGACACCCAGGAGGGAAGGGAGTCCTCTTGGGCCACACCCTTGCCGCTGGTTTGTGAGCTGGGCCCGTTATCTCTCGCTGTTGGGTGCCTGGTGGGGTTTATAAAATGTCCCCATCTCAAGTGGTCTCACGATGTCTCGCCAGCTCTCCTCCATGGGTTGCAATTTACCTAGTAGGGGGCTATGCTTCGTGGGGAGGACAGGGGGGAGGAATGTCTATGCTCTCTTGCCTCCATTGAGAGGTCTATTTGACCAGGTGATCAAGCTTGGTGACAAGAGAGGTGAAGGAGACCATCCTAGGGGACTGGCATTATTTTCTGTGCACGTGGAAGGCGCTTTCTGTACAGGAGCCACAGGACACAGCTCGGCCTCCAGTGCCGGTGAGCCTCAGGTCTGACAGGCCTTTGCAGGGCCACAGTCTGGATTCTTCCAGGCACTGGGGAGCATCGGCTCTTCCGTGGGCCAGCCTGTGAGAATCAAGACGACCAGAGGGACAAGGCTAAGGAAAGGAGGACGGATTTTGTTGTGTAGCCCTGACTGTCTTCGAAGTAGCTCTGTAGACCAGGCTGGCCTAGAACTCAACAGAGATCCATCTGCATCTGTCTCCTGAGTGCTGGGATTAAAGGCCTGCACCACCACCTGGCAACAGGTACCCTAATGAGTGAGGAGGGGCAGAGAGAGGAGAAATTCTAGCAGCAACCCCTAGAAAACAGGCCTCATGGGAGAGGGACGCTGCTTTGCCAAGACGATAGCCCCTGGTGTGAAGGGGCTGGGATACATGGAAGTTGCTGACCTCCTGGGTCGCTAGAACACCACCTCCTTTCTCTATTCTCCAGCCAGCCAGTTGCTGCTGCCCAGTGGCTAGGCCTCAAGGACTCGGGAGATAGAGCGGGAGTTTGACCTGAGGATTTTCCTTCAGGGAGTTGGCTAGACACCTACCAGGTCCCAGTCCCACTGGTTTAAAGACCTGCTCAGCTTGCTGAGCAGTGTGAAAACACTTAGTCAGGAGTTGCGAGAGCGTGGACTCTCTGAGGGGATTTTTGAGGGAAAGGGACCTCACAGGACAATTCTCTGCCCTGGAGCTGGGGGTACTAGTCCAAGGTAGAGAACTTCTTGCCAAACATGCACATGGCCCTGGGATCCATCCCCAGCATGGGGAGGGTATGTGTGTTAAATAAATATTAAGGCTAGGAGTATGGCTTTCTTTTTGCCCTAAACAGAGTTTCTCTGTGTAGCCCTGACTGTCCTGGAACTCACTCTGTAGACCAGGCTGGCCTCGAACTCAGAGATCCTCCTGCCTCTGCCTCCCAAGTGCTGAATTTAAAGGCGTGCGCCGCCTCCTCCTCCTCCTCCTCCTCCTCCTCCTCCTCCTCCTCCTCCTCC
>JADRCD010200474.1:16913-38204 GCA_019843815.1 Montemys delectorum | reverse complement strand
TCTCTCTCTCTCTCTCTCTCTCTCTCTCTCTCTCTCTCTCTCTCTCTCTCTCTCTGTTGACTTCCCCTCCATCTGGATTTTGGGGATTGCATCCACGTGGCGTTGGTAGCCATGTTCCCGTGTTTCCTGCACACTTGAGTATTTACTAAGAGTTCCAGAAGCCGTGAGCTGTTTCCTTTCCTTTGCCTGCCTCGGACTGAGCAGCTGCTGGTCAGCATCCCATCTTTACTACAGGAGGGATCGCTTACTGCTGACTTCTTTTGCACAGAGACCTTGTTCCACATCCCCGAGCTTAAGAGGGTGTTTTGCAACCGCTCTGACCTCATTCTGCTGCTCTTTCTTCATTTATCTGTGGGATTCATTATTCATGAAAACAAATGCCCTTACATCTTAAATTTGTTGAGTCGATGCTTCAAGTTCTGTACAGATGCTTGATGCTTTCCTGTTACTTACCATGCCTCTGGTTCATAGTGTTCTCTCGAGTCACTGTGACTGAGAAGTCTTCTTGCTAGCTCACACGTCAGTTCTGGCCGCTGGGAGTCTAGTCAGCAGAGCAGCCGAGTTCTTTGAGTACAATCATAGTTGTATCTGATGATAAAAAACCGAGCTTTAACTTGGCCCAGGCTGGTCTTGAACTCATGATGTAGTTGAGGATAGCCTTGAGTTTCTGATCATGGTGCTCCCCCCCACCCTCGAGTGCTGGGATTACAGGAGGGCACTCCCATTCACTCCTGGCCTTTAATAGTTAGCTTTCTGGACTCACAGTTTGTTCCAGGCTCCTTGTTTAAGGTTCTTTTGTTCTCCTCTAACTGACTTAAACATTCAGAGGTTTCTCTTAAAGTGTTCTTTCTCTTTCTTCCTTTCTTTTTGATCATAAAGCCATGCTCCCCTTCCCCTCTCTGACTCCCTGGAAGGGGGGGGGGGGAATGCTTTTGTCTTGTGTTCCCTCTTGTTTAATCATTTTTTTCTATTTTTTTTTCTTTTACTTAAAATCCTATGCCAACAGCTCTGCTTCCCTTGATCTAAACCTTGAGTTTCTCCGGTCACTTCCAGGCCTCCCCATCCCCTTGGCCGTTCCTTCCTATCTTCTCCTTTCCCAGTCCTCTGAGCTCTTTTGAAGTATTAAGGTTTCCATCTGTGTTGCAGGCATGACTTTGTGGTAAGAATGTTCGTCTAAATTTTCTTTTCCCTGCTCATAATAACAGCACTGACTTTGACCACAATCCTAGTTTGTTATTCATTCTTACGTTAAATGAATTTTCCTGTGTTTTTTGAAGGGGGTGGGCCAGACGAACTAGAAAACCATTTCCAGTTCCAGTGCTCCTCCACAGCTCCTTGCTTTCTTTCTTCTTTGTTCACCCCTATGTCTCTGCTTCTCTTGTTTTGACTTGTCCTCCCCCCTCATCCTAGCATCACTGTCAAGTAACATTTGATTCTGCTCTCTAAAGTTTCCTCATGAGCTTGAGGAATGGTGGCTCAGCAAGTAAAAAGTACTTGCTGCATTTGCAGAGGACCCAGGTTCAGTTCCCACCACCCACATGGCAACTCACAAATGCCAGTTATCCCAGTTCTAATGGATCCATCACCCTCTTCTGGCTTCCATGGGCATCAGGCATGTGCATGATACACAAGCATACATGTAGACCCTCGTGAAGGCACACACAATAAAAATAAATACACCTAAAAAGAAAAGTTCCTCCTTTAGATAGTTTTATTGTGTGTGGAAGCTTAGCTTTATTGGTTTTGAGAGTTTGTGTGCACCACACCAGTTACTGCAGGTTTCATGAATGGGTCCCCCATAGGTCACGCCAGGTAAGCGCCAATGCCCCAATGTGGAGAGGTGAGATCTTTAAGATGTAAATAGGCCATGAAGGCTCCAGGCTTATGGGTAGGTTAGTGCTATATTGCTACCTTGGTGGTTGCTATGGCGAAGTACCTGATAAACACAGCTAAAGGAAGGCTTTGTTTCAGCTCATGGTCCATCATGGCAGGGAAGCTGAGACAGCCAAAGTGAGTGGCAGTGGGTCGCATGGCATCCACAGTCAGAAAGACTAGAGAGGCTCTCCATTTTCAGGGTGAGTCTTTCTTCCTCAGCTAACCTCTCAGGAAATGCCCTCACAAACATGCCCAGAGACATGCCTTCTGGATGATTGATTCTAAACCCAGTGAGGTTGACATGAACATGAACCATCACCATGCTGTAATTTGGGGAGTAGGTTGATAATTGTCTTCTGATAATGCCCTCACCTCTTCCCTTCCTCCCCAGGCGGGAGTTTCCTTGACGTTGGACTGCCCAGAAGACCCAGAATAAATACATCTCTATCCTTTAAATGTTATTTAGCATCAGCTGTCATGCTTAAAACAGGACAAAGTAGACTAAGAGTTCACCTGGACACTTCCATGTGGACCATCACTCCCACCCTTGCCGGGTGAGTTATGGTACATCATTTGCCAGTTTGCCATTGCTGGCCTTAAAATTGCTCTTCAACCTGCTCACCAACCTTCTAGGGACTCTTTGGCCCCAAGTCTTTTGGTACCTGCTCCCTTCCCTCCCCATGGTCTCATGCTTTAACGCCTTCTTCCTGTTCGGTTGCGCCCATTCCTGATGCTAGGTTGTGGACTATATATGTCTCTCATGTCTTTCTGGTTTTTTGTCATCCATGGACCTTCCGCTCATGTGACCCCAGTTTCCATGTTCTTGCCATTGCTGCCACCATTATTGTTGAGGAGGGAGAGAAGATTGGGGACGATTCGTAACCTGCCCCACCTTTGAGCAGGGGACACTGTCAACCCCAAACCCTGCTTGAAACCTTTCGTAAGTTTGGGGAAGCTGTTTTTTTCTTTTTTTTCTTTTTTCCTAAATGCCAGCCTTCTGAACACAAGTGAAAACACTTGCAAATGTGAAAGGTTTGGTTTCAATCATATATTTTTAGTATTTTATTGGGGAAAACAAAACAGGAAAAGGACAACATGCTTCAGAAAACCAAGCACCCTACTGCTAGTCATCACTTCCAGCTGAGCCTGGGCCTCATGCCTGTACTTCAGCTCTTGGGAGGCCATTGGAAGATCATGGCCAGGAGCTTCAGGCCAGCCTAGGCCATCCAGTGACCCTGTCTCAAAAAAACAAGCAAAGAAACAAACAAACAAACAAAACATAGTTTTTCTTTTCTAGATTAATGTAGTTTGAAAACAGTGAAGATGGAAGGATATAGGTAAAGTCCTATGGGACTATGGACTCTAAATGGTGGCCCTAGTCACTCTTGTATGTGTTGTAGTAGCTTGGACAAGTCAGGGCTCCTAGGCTCCTAGGTCCCCACACTCTTTTCATCCTAAGCCCTGAGTTCCCTGAACCCCTGGCCATGTCTAGCACTGAGAATTGACTATGTAATTTATGAAATAGAGCTGTCCAGTAGTCATTGAGGGTCTCATTATTTTTATCATCATCATTTTTGGGTAAGATGAAAATGGAACTCACAACTTTGTTTGTTGTCCTTTTAAAAGCCTTTCGGGTCCCTCTCAGCATGGAAGGCCAGATCAGCAGATCAGCAGAAGCACAGCTCACAGTTATTTATTTATGATTCTTTTAGCACCTCTTGCCAATGGGCCTTGTCTCCTGAGAAGTTTGAATTTGGATCTGTGGAGGATTAGTCAAGACAGGGGAGTTTGTGAGATTCCTCCTTGGGAAGCTTTTCTTGCCAAGTGATAAGTTCGATTGACTGTTAGACCTGATTCCCAGACTACATGAGACTCCAGACGAGAACCTCAGAGTCACCAATCATTCCATGTTTACCAAGCGCCTGCCTTCCATGTACAAAGATGTAGGGGATTGGGTACTGGACCATCAGCCCTGCCCCTCACCCCCCAACTCTGTTATCGTATGACTTCCAGGATCTCCCACTGACCCAAGAGGTCTCATCATTAAATTTCCATCTATTTCATAAGTTTTTCTTGGGTATAACTCCTACTGTATTTTTAAACAATATTTACTTTATTGTTTTATATTGCATATGTATTCTGTCGTGTATGTGTAGGGGTGGATACAGTGTTTCTGAGTTGCCCAGTGTAAGTGCTGAGATTTGAACTTCAGTTTCCTCATTGAGCAATACACACTCTTAACTGCTGTCCCATGTCTCCAACTTCCTCTGTGCTGGACTTCTAGGTGTGAATCACTCTTAGATGAAATATAAGCAATAGGTCCACTAGTCATTGAATTCTATGTGATGAAGGCAGGCAGTTTTGCTGTCCACCTGTGGGGTGACAGAGGTGAATTGTATAATTTTACATGTCTAATTAAAGGTGACTGTCTGCCCAGGTGACAGTAGGTGTCACCTTTAGCTTCCTCCTTGCTCCTAGGACATCTGGCTCAGCAGGTGATGCGCTTGGTATCATCATCATGAATGTAATATTAGTAAAAGAGAAAACACAGAATGTTTATTTCCCTTCTAAGATTTATTTTTAGTGCATGTGTGCATGCATGCATGTGTACGTGTGCATGCGTGTGTGTGTGAGAGAGAGAGAGCGTGTGCGTATGTGTGTGTGCATACGTGTGTGTGCGCGTGCATGCGTGTGTGTATGTGAATGCATGCATGTGTGTGTGTGTGAGAGAGAGAGCGTGTGCGTATGTGTGTGTGTGCATACGTGTGTGTATGTGAATGCGTGCATGTGTGTGTGTGTGAGAGAGAGAGAGCGTGTGCGTATGTGCGTGTGCGTATGTGCGTGTGCGTGTGCGTGTGCGTGTGTGTGTGTGTGTGTGTGTGTGTGTGTGTGTGTGTGTGTGTGTGTACAGGTGCCATCAGAGGCCTCAGATCTTTGGAGCTGGAGTTACAGGCAGTTATGAGCTGCCTGGCATCTGGGAATCCCTCTCTGGTCCTCCACAGGAGAAGTCAGTGCTCTTAGAGCATGAGCCATCTCTCCACCTCGGAATGTTTCACCTCTGTTTAAATCCCTCAATAGAATGGCCATTTTCCTTCCTTGCTATCCAGATGGCAGACATTAGGTTTCTGGTCCCTAAGCAAAGGTTATATGACCCAGTGACGTGGTCATAACTGCATGGCGTTCCCTGCCTTGGCCTGGGTCTGGGACAGTATGTCTCAATACAGAGGAAGCTTCCTATCTCACACAGCCTGCCACCAGCTTCCTGCACTATCCTGCATTACAACTAAGCCTGTGAACACAGGGACATCTCATGACTTGAAGGGACCATGCTTAGAATTCACCCCATCCTATGGATCTGGACATGGGGAATGCAGTACCCTATCTTTATCTGAATTTTGTTTCCTCCAGTTTCAGTTACCTGTGGACAAATACAGTATAAGTAGATATATCTATCTTGACTCTTTCAAGAGACAAAGACTCTATTTACATATAGTCTTACATATATTTACATAACTTTTGTTATTGCATATTGTAATAACAACTCCATTTTAGTATGAATTGGTGATCTCTTACTACACATAAGTTATAAGCTAAGTTTCATCATAGATGTGTATGTATAAGAAAACTACATAGTATACATGGAGTTGGAGCTAGGTATTCACTAGAGGTCATGGACGACATCTCACGTATAAGTAGGAATGGCTATGCCCAAAGTTGTCCCTAGGTGGAAATGCAAGCTCACTCAGAGCAAGGGGCAGTTTGTTTTCCTCATTCAATCTTTAACTCCAAGCAACACAGTGCCTCACTGACAAGTGCTTGATTTAATCGAATGGAGTGCCTCAGATGACAGACAGGAACCTGGAAGAATAAAGAAGATCTCTGGGCCAATGGTATGACTTAGAGAGTGAAGGCACTTGCAGCCAAGCCTGACAACCTGAGTTTGATCCGAGATCTACATGGTAGAAGGAGAGTAGGAACTACTATAAGTTGTCCTCTGACCTACACATGTACACCATGTATGCACATAGTAACAGTGTTAACACACACACACGCACACACATACACCTGAAGCAGATAGAAAGTTGTACTATGTGGTAGTATGCCCTAGTAAATGCATAGTCACAGATTCTATTCAGTTATCAAAGAAAAGAGGCTGGAGAGATGTTCAGCAGTGAAGAACACTGGCTGCTCTTCCAGAGGACCCAGACTTAATTCCCAGCACCCACATGGCAGCTTACAACAAGCTGCAACTCCGGCCCCAGGAGATCTGGTGCCCTTTTCTGTGCCCTCTGGGTACCAGGCATGCACATGGTCCACAGACATGCAGGAAGGCAAAACACACATACACATTAAATTTTTTTTTAAAAAAAGAATAGGTGAAATTTATTCTCCATTTTAAAAGGACAGTCCACACATGTTGAAATAAATAAACATCTTTGAAAAACTTCTTTTCAGGAAGCAAAGTTTGAGAAGGTGAAGAGAGAGAAAAATCAGAGTTTTGGGGATACATTTCCCAATAATGCAAATACATATTTTACATCCACAATATTTTCCAGTAATGCAAATATATATATATATATATATATATATATATATATATATATATATATATATCTCCTCTCTATGAGTGCTGAGGGGTAAATAGAACAACAGAAATTAAGGAGAGGGGTACATTTCATTGTATGTCATCCCCTTTCATGAGCTGTGGAAGACTTGCCAGGGCATCTATAAAATAGATAACAGCAAAAGTAGGAAACAATGAGAATCGTGGATCATCTTTGCTGGATAATTAAGACTTAGCTAGGTCTGTTTGATGTGTGCACGTGCTCCTATACATGGGAAAAGATGAGCCCAAAATTATTACCAGTGCTATCTTTTGAGGGTATTTGGAATCTGTAACCTGGGGCATACAGTATCAAATTAATGTGGGCTTTCACTGGTCTCTTCTCTGATGTGGGCACGACGAACTGTGAGCCTGGCATCTGTGTTTGCTGAATGCTTTTTTGAAAGCTGTTAGGTTCAGAGGCCTGAGGTCACGTGATGACTCTGACTTAGCAAATGGGAAAGGGAGGCATGAGGTCAATAGAGGAGTGGCTTTCCAGGGCCCTGTGGGGGATCCTGGGTAGAGCCTGAGACCTGGGTCTACAGACTGTCTCTGGCTTTACTCTTTCTGCTCTCATTTTGAGCACTACTCCGTTTCTTGCCTCCAAACACTCCTTGAGTCATGCTTCTATGCCTCACCATTAGTCAACAGGGGAGGGGAGCTTTAATAGAAAATGGGTTGTGTAGACAAGGGCTGTACCACTGACTGCATTCAGACATCCATGTGCCTGCAGCCCCAGCAGTTTTAAGCCTTTCAAACGCCTATTTATCAGAAGTTGCCTGTTCTGCACATGACAAGGACACGTTTAACCTGGAGGGACACCTCTCCCTGTAGGTGGAGGGCTCTGGCTTTTTTCATCTCCAAAATCTCCTGAAACCATTCTGCTATGCTACACCCACACACCTTGAAGCCAACCCTGTGGGAATTTAACATTGAACACTTGTTTCTCCTGGGGTCCAAGTAAATCAGGGCTATCAATTAATTGTGCTATTAAAGGCATCTTCAGATGAAAGGGATTGATAGCTGCCTTGAGCAGAGCAGTATGATGTCCAGTAGCCATGGAGACTGTATTGGACTGTCACCCAAAATACAAAGTTCACATTTATTCCAGAAAGCGGGTTCGTAAGGTATGGTTTGCTACTTAAACAATCAATAGTTCAATGTGTATGGACTTTTAAAGGGTTTCTTCCAATCTGTTGTCCCTACGAGGTTCTTGAATCTGATAGACAATGAGAAATGTTTTGGTACACACCCCATCATAAGCTTGCATTGTATTGGTGCGGGAACAATTTGATGTACAGCGAAAGGGGTTCTTTATGTGTCTTACCAGCAGAATATGGTTTGCTGTGTATTTTCTCTGAACTGAGAGGTGAGGATTGAACTTGGTAGTGCCTCAGGAAAAAAAAAAAAGCAGAGAGTTTAAAAACATTCATTTTGAGAGAGAGCAATACATTGAAAGTTGTGAGTTGCTTGAACGGCAGCCCAGGCCCTGGCGAGCTTCCACTCAGCCTCCGTTGTAAATGTACACTTGGTGACTAAGTTCAGGCCCTTCATCATTTATAAGCAAAACTCTTCTTTTTTTGAGATTGTCAAGGGGGAAGGGGGGGTACAGAAAGGAAGAAAACAGAAATAGGTTAAGCAAATTTTGTGATGGTACGTACGTGTGTGCAGACACGCACAAGCCCCCACCCACCCCCTGCCTCTTTCCAAACTTGGAAAGCATATTTTAACAGCCCAAGTATGTCTGTGTGATGGATCTGCGTCAACGCCTCCTTTTTTCCTTTTCCTCTCATGTTTTTAATTGTATAGTTTAAATGTTTTTAACTATTAAGCCTGTTTGCTCTTCAAGCTGTAAACATCCCATGAAGCTAATACGCTTTCGGAAAGAAAAGGAAATTGATATTTTCGTATCGAGGTTCCACAAAGCCAAAGAAACACCATGCAAATGAACTATGAGAGAGACAGATTTGCATACTCTTGTTGGTTTCATGATGATATTCTCAGCATGAGCCTGGCACACTGGCTTTTTTTTTCCTCCTCTTGGGAGGATGCATGTACTAATGGCAGAACCCTACAGGGTCAATTTAGCAAGCGTTCTGCGGTGATTTTCTGTGCGGTCTCTCAGAACCACTGAGCAAAAAGCAGTAATAAATAGAAGCCGAGGAAAATGACTTTTGAAGTAAATACTTTTGGAGGACGTGAGAGAACCTTTTAGCACCGCTGCATGCAGTCCAAATCGATGAAGGTAGACAGAGCTGAGAGTGCAGCTCCATGCAAGAGTCTTGTTTAGCATGTGCAAGGCGCTCAGTTCCTTTTCCAGTGCACAGATAATCATGGCAGTGATAAAATATTGGTCCACCGGGGTTGGGGAGATGGCACGGTCGAAGAAGCATGGAGCATGAAAGCCTGATGTGGATCGCAGCATCTTTGCATAAAGCTGAACAAAGTAGCATGCACTTGCAATCCTCACTCTGGGAAAGCCAGTGTGAAAAGATCCCAGAACTTGCTGGCCTGCCAGTCTAGGTAATAGGTGAACTCCAGGCCGATGAGAGGCCCTGTCTCACAAAACGGGGTGAAGAATGATTGAGGATGACATGCCCATGCGATATGGATACCTGGCCTCTGAACACAAGCATACACACATGAACATATACATACATACATACATGCATACATACATACATACATACCAGATATACGTATGCATGTATATCCATCAGCTTCACCACCACCTTGATACCCTAATGCTACTACCACTACTCCTACTGCCCAGAGACTGCTCCTTTATTTGTAAATGACCCTTTTTTCACTCTAAGATGGCTCTTCAGAAGTGCAAGCCAAGGAACCTGCTTTTGCTCACCATGTTATAATGGCAGCGAATAGTGGTCAAGTTGTTTAATTAACTGTTTGTTCCTATGGCTAGCTGCTGACCCAGTAGACATGAGCAACTGAACTTTAGATGAGAGGGGTTTTGACATTGTCAAGACCTAGATCTGAACCCAAGTCTGGCAGTGATTCCCTGCCTTACTATCTCATCCATAAATGAGGATGAGTAAGAGGGACTCAGCTCTTGGCCTATAAGCAAAATTCCAGTGGAAGACTAGCAGAGTGTAAGTCATAATGCCTGGCAGTGGTCTTAGCTCTCAGAGCCTCCAAACTTTAACCATGCTTTTCTTTGTAACATCAAGGTTGCATTCCTCTGAAGGAAAAGGAAATGAGATTCACCTCTTGAAATCCACTTAGCGACTTTGACAGGGTCCCTTTCAACTTGTAAAGATTACTGAAGTCAATTTGCCCATTCCTGCCCACACTGGTCCTATAACATCCCAGGAATAAAATCCGCACTCAGGTTTAAAAATAAAATGGGTGGAACAAACTGAATTAGAAGTCCTTGGCAGACATCCCCCCCAGCAGAATGTTCTCCCAATTGGCGAAATCGCAATAAAAAGAGATGTATATTTTCCCCCTCTTACTTTGCTCGTCTCCTCTATCCATGTCCCTCCAGCCAGCTGTTTCTCTGTTCTAAAAGACCAGCTTGCTTGGATTTGTGTCACCAGCCCTCTGGTATCTCCCCAGATATACCACTCCAGTCCACCCCCCACACCATGTCCCCAAACAACCACACCATCACAGACAGATCCTGGTCCCCAGAAAACAAAGCAAGCAGAATGATTCCCAGTCTGTAGTCAGCTGCCTCAGGGAAGGTCACAGGAGAGGGCTCTGCTGTTCTCAGTTGTAAAGATTGGCAAGAAAATAAAAGGGGAAAAAATCTTGAATGTATCCAGTTCTCCTGCCTTTTGTTTTTCTTTTTGCCAATACTCAGTCCTTTTTGTTTTTTCCAGAGAGAAGCTTTTGATAGTGTCTTATCCCAGCCACCACTGTGAACCTTGAGGGCTCTAGTCTCAAATCCCCCAGGAATGACTCAGGAAAGAGAGGTAGAGAAAATGCACTTGGCAAGATAGGACAGGCACTCTAACTGTGCTCATACACAGCCCCCCCCATCCCTAGCACCACCCCAGAAAGGATGAAAAGCCCAGACTCTCCTTCCTCCCTTCCATTGGCAGTACATGTTTCCCATGGAATGGAATTGGGGGCGGGATTCTATGGCTGATGCAAAAAAATATTTATGGACATCTATGTAAATAACAGCACACAGCAAAGCAAATTATTAGCGGAAAATAATTATTTCAAAAACATGTCTGACACCTTTAGTCCCAGCACTTGGGAGGTAGAAACTGGCAACTGGCAGATCTATGTGAGTCCGAGGCCAGCCTGGTCTAAAAACTGAGTTCCGGGACAGCCAGGGCTACACAGAGAAACCCTGTCTCAAGAAACTGAGAGAGAGAGAGAGAGAGAGAGAGAGAGAGAGAGAGAGAGAGAGAGAGGCTTAAACACGCACACATCAAGAGCTTCTGATGCCATTTGGCACCCCGCCCCTTTCCCATGACTTCATCTACTTATAATTACTTCCCAAAGATGCCCAATACTATTAATATATGAACTTGGGGGTTAAGTCCCCAGCACTTGGATTTTTTTGGGACAAGAGATACACTCGGACCATAGGTCACCAGGAAGTTTATCAAGGGGCCTCTGCCAGCTCTTAGCCCCATTCCCTCTCTTCTCCATTAGCAGCCCATGTTCTGACACCCCCTGCCTTCAGCCTCCCCACACTCAAGGTCATTTTTCAAGTAAGCACCTCTTCCACAGAGTCTTTCAACTTTCCAGACATTTGATTATTCTCAGTCATTTGTTGTCTCAGCATTCACTGCAGCCCCGCCCCCTCGTGGTGTGGTTAGCTGTGTGGAAGTGTAGTTGAGGAGGGTAGCACGGCACAAGAGGGCAGGTGTTACCTGGTATGAACTGGCTGACATACAGATCCCTCCCTCCCACTTCTCCACATCTAGTTCCTCATGTACAATCTTGGCTAATGAATAACAAAGAGGCTTGGGAAATGTAGCTCAGTTGGTCGAGTGTCTGCCTCAGATGGCATGAGGTCCTGGGGTCAGCTCCTAGCACTATCAAAATGTCAAAAAATAGTATTGGAGCTGAGTAAAGAGCTTGCTGTTCAAACCTGAACTGGAGATTGGATCCCCAGAAACCAGTTAAATCTAGGTCAATGTAGTGACTTGCCTCTAGACCTAGTGGGCTGCAAGTGGAGACAGGAAATTCCCTGAGCAAGTTGGCTAGGTGGACTAGCTCAATAAGTAAGCTTTAGAGCCTTGTGAGAGACTTAGCCTCAATAAATAAAGCAGAGAGGTACCAAGG
The DNA here is from genome assembly GCA_019843815.1 of Montemys delectorum. Lineage (NCBI taxonomy): Eukaryota > Metazoa > Chordata > Mammalia > Rodentia > Muridae > Montemys > Montemys delectorum. Next base: position 26,461 of record JADRCD010200474.1, on the reverse strand, counting down.
AAGACACCAGATGTCACCACCAGCCACAGCGAGATGTGCACTGTACACGTTTACCCACACATGTATGCCTACAGACGTGCAAACCTGTATAAACACAATATAAAATACACACAATGGACACATGCAAAAAACGTCACCATACCAAGCTATAGTGGATATTAAAGAATTGTAAAAACTCTTACAACCATGTGAGGGCTAGCTCAGGTGTTCCTGATGTAACAAGAGAAATGAGGTCATGTCTTACACATGCTTTTATGCCTTGTGACTATTTTCTGTATACAGAAAACCCAGTCCAGCCAGACCTGGTGGTATAGACCAGTAATCCCTGCCATATAGGAGGTAGACATAGGAAGATCACAAGTTCAAGTCTGTTTTGGGCTAGGGTTCAAGGCTGGCCTAGACGACTTGGTGAGACCCTGCCTCAAAATAACAAGTAAGAAGAGAAGTGCAGGTGCAGAGCAATTTGCCCAGCATCCACCAAGCATGGGTTAGTTAACCAATACTCTTACCCCCTAAGAAAAGCCCCAGCCCTTAAACATTATATTTCCCCATCAGATAGATTGATCGGTATAAAGAGCTGTTCACCTGCATCTGTTAAATAATTGAGCATGCAGCAGAGCTTCACCCTTGTTCCTAAAAGACTGAGAGACTCTCCATGTGTTTCCAAATCAGAGTGTTGCAAAGCCGTTCCAGCCTTGTGGAATATAATTCAATAGTCTTTCAATGCGAGCTTTCTCCTCACGGTGCAAAAGCTTAGCTAAGCCCAATTGCACAGCACGGATCTGTGTGCAGTGTTGCTTCTCGGGATCCCCTGCCTGAGAATTTCAGCTCAGCTTCAGGAGTCCTAAGCCGTGGAGTTAGGACAGACTGCACTGGCAATGGATCCTTTGATGTTCTGCCCAAACCTGAGAAGCATTTATAGCAAAATGCAAGAATGTAAGTGTAGAAAAAAAAAAAAATCAGAAACAAGGGTCTCCATGTCTTGAGTTTCTAAAATGGAGTTTCAGGAAGATGGCAGAGTGGGTATATATACAAGCATGCCCATGTGTTTGGCTTCCATGAAAGACACAAGAGAGTGGAGCTAAGAAGATTGTTCAGCCAGTAAGGAAGGGCCCGAGTTTTTATCCCCAGTAGTTGTGACCACCACACAACACCTGTAATACCAGGGCTGGGGAGGCAGGGACAAGGTAGACCCCAGGGCTTGCTGGCCTGCTTGGCAAATTTAGACCAGTAACAGACCCTGTCTCAAAAAACAAAACAACAACAACAAAAAAATATGGACAGAAACTAAGGAATGCCAACCATGGTTGGCCTCTGGCCTCCGCAAAGAAAACTCCTGTCTTTGATCAACCAATCAATCAACCAACAGATAATGTCTTTCAAGAAGAAATGCTGGAGTCATAAGTTTATCTCTATAATTGCCTTTCATCAGTAAAATAGATTGTGTATAATTTGGCAACCAAAACGGATACAGACATGAACTTTATTTTCCTCTTACCTATAAAACTTCACCACGGACCATAGTTATAAAAATTCCTGAACTCCATCCTGTGACTAAGCCCATAAACAGCCGCTACTGCCCACTGGCACGTGAAATGTGAGGAGCTAAAAATACAAGTCAGAGACTTTATGGCTGTCCCACAACTTGATAACAAAGCATTTGCAAGGCAGCATGCCTGGTAGGTAGCACGCACACATAGGTTCACGCCCACCACACGCAAGGGCAGTTTTCCATTTGGGTGCAAATAACTCAATGTAAAATTTGCCTGGTTTGATGTCGTGGGTTATGATCTGCTCATCACCTGCAGTGGGCTCTTGGCAGTATCTGGAGATGTTTTGGGCTTGTCAGGTCTGGGGAAGAAGCACAGCACTGGCGTCTAGTGAACAGAGACCTTGTTAAGAACACCCTGGGCTCACAGGACACCCCACCCCAGACAACTGCTCTGCTCAAAACCTCACTATCATGGCAGTTGAAAGGTTGCTTTCTCTTGATGTAAAAAGAACTTTCTGGGCAGGTAGGGACCACCACCTCTGTGCTAGAGAGAGCTAGCTAGAGTTCCACTTCTGGCTCTGTACCATGCCTGTGGGCAAAACTCCTGCTTTACTCAACTACATCCTAGTTTACTCATATGAGCCGTGGACACAGAGAAGGTTTATAGGGACCCAGAAGAGCTTGTCCTGACCTAGTATCTACAAGCTGGTAACTTTTAGTCCCGTATAGGTGTGGTATCCACTTGGAGTTTGACACTGGGTATCTTCCTCAATCATTCTGCACCCTTTATCTTTTGAGGCACAGTCTCTGTTGAACCTGGAGCTCAGCTAGACTGTCTGGGTGACAAAGCCCAGGGATCCTCCTCTCTCCTCCTGCTCCTCGGCGCTGGGATTTCAGGCATGCACCACCTGCCATGCTTGTCTCTGTATGTGAGTGCCAGGGATCTAAATTCAAGTACTTTACCAACCGAGCCATCTCCAAAGCCCCTTCTTTGGGTTACTTTGATCTATGTCTTGCCTCCTATTGGGTAAGATGTCTCTAAAAGGTGGGGAATGGGTCAACACAAAGGGACATGTTGGATAGGAGAGAAAATCGAGAAATAGGCGAGAAGCAGAGACAGGAATTAGAAATGTGAACATGAAGTCTCCCGGGATTTAATGGCCTTAAATTTCCAATCAGCAATTTGCTACTGATACCTCTCTAACAGCACACACACACACACACACACACACTCACATACACACACACCATACCACATGCATGCCAGGTGGTGTCTGCTTACATACATGGTTTGGTGCTATTACCCTTTGGCTGTGACCATTTCACACATGAACAACATAGCCTCCTCCTAGAGATGTGTCCTCCATCTGTCTACAGCAGAGCTGAGCTGTCTGTTTCCCTCAGAAGTCTAGTCCAATCAGCATTTGCCTTTGGTCGGGGTATTTAACCAGCAGCTCTTCCATAAGGTCTGCAGTTATGAATCCTTGTGGTCGTGTGCCTCTCTCTCCTCTATACCATCCCACAGCTCCCTTGCCCATGGCCCTCTCCCCCTTTCCACTGAGAAACCTTGTCAGAGTGAATGCTAGAATCCAATGCCTTCTCCTCAAACAGCTTCTTCCTCAGTACTTTACATCAATACTGCCTTCATTTTCAAAAGATCTGAAGATATTCTCTCTCTCCAAATGATCCCCCTTCCAGGGTGAAGCCATGGATGATAAAATGCCTTGTCTGGCATTCTCTCCAAGTCCTGAATGCAGCAATGTTGGAGGCAAATATGCCACGGGGCCTTTCTTCATGTCTGCTCTAGCCTGGATTATACTGTATGCTTGTGGCAGATAAGGGTCATATCAGGCGAGCAGTGAAGTCAAATTCTACCATCACAATGCTATTACAGTGTACAGACTCTACACACACACACACACACACACACACACACACACACACACATTATATCACAACAGAGGGTTGTCCGCTTCAGGTATTCAATAGTGACTCAGAAGTTGCAGCTGTCCCCATAGTTAATCAGGGACCATAAGACAAGCCTCTGAGTGAGAGCAGGGGTTCTCAACCTTCCTAATGCTGTGACCCTTTAAGACATGTTGTGGTGACCCCCAACCATAACATACTTTTGTTGCTACTTCATAATTGTAATTCTGCTACTGTTAGGAGCCGTACTATAAATATCTGTGTTTCCCAATGGTCTTAGGTGGCCCCTGTGGAAGGGTCATTGGACCCCCGAAGGGGGTCACCACCCCAGGTTGAGACCTGCCACTCTAGAGAGTTCTGTTTTTGCCATAGCTCTTCCAAATGATTCGAACTAAATCTTGACTGTCAAGTCATACTTTGGGTGAACACTTTGGTTTTATGATATGAAGTGCGGACTCCCTTCTTCCCATATGTGAAACTAATGTTTGCAGAAGGATTTTGAATATAAAACATTCAAAGACATTTGTTTCAGTCTGTTGAACAGAACTCTGAAGACAACATTTCCTAAGAGAATTGGGGGACCTTTCATGATGTAACATTTTAGAAGGGAAAGGGGGTCAGCTAGGAAATGACCCTGACGTTAGCTGAATGTGTGCACAATGGGCACCTTCTAGAACAGTCTGCAAAGTGTGTCTGAAACTATCGGCCATGTGGATTCCTGGCTACAAGATGCTGCAGTCTCCAACACAGGCCTAGTGCCATCAGATGGACCCAGAAGGTCCTCAGTGTGCGATGAGGCTGTTTCTAGCAGTGACCAGAGTTGTCCCGAGTTCTCCTGAAGCTTCTAAAAGACCCGTCGCAGAGATGTCCTTCCGAGTCCTGGAGCACATCACATCTCCCTTGCCCAGCTCCTCTCTCTCCCCTTCCTCTCTGATTCTGATCCATCCATAGGTCACACTAGATCTTCCTTGTGAAAGCTCTTGCCTAACCGCATCTTCCAGAAGCTATTGCAAGTGTTTATCAAATCAGCACTCTGAATGGAAGGATGGATGGAGTTACGCTTTGGCTCTGCTGTGGACACGTGGTCCTCATCCACACGTGTGCCACAATTTGGGAACATTAGGAGGTAGGGCTTGGCAGGAAGAAGTAGGTCAGTGGGGCAGCTCCTTGAGGTCATGTTATCCCTACAGAAGTAGGTTAGTGGGGCAGCTCCTTGAGGGTATGTTACTCTGCCACTCCTTATCTCTGTTTCTACTTCCTTCTGCCACAATGACTGCCTGCACCTTCCCTGCCATGGTTGAAAACCCTCTAAAACCATGAGCCAAACCCAAACATCTCCTCATTCAAGTTGTGTCTCTTAGGTATTGTGATCATGGTAAAAACAGATACTGATACAGATAGAGACAGGACAAGAATCCTATTCTGTTTCCCATGGTAACAGCCACTCTATGATGGGACAAGAGCTTTTCTGAATGATTGTGTCCAACGGGGCAAGCGCTGGCACAGCCTTCTAGTAAATTGAACAAATACCGATATTAAACGCCAAGGCTTTGCTGGCTAACACAGGCGTAGTGACACCAGATGGCCCGGACAAACTGAGAGAGTGAGGTGGGACTCTCAGCGGGGTTTCCCACAGGAAAGCCTCGTCCCCTGTAACGTTCCAAATGAGCTACCTTACAGTTGCAAGCCACTGAAAGCTACATGCTGGCTTTACCCCAGATACATGTCTATACCGGCTAAGTACAGTTATCTCCCTTCCATTTGTTATCATGGCTCTGATTCCATTTGCCATGTGCATGCAGTTACTATGGCAAAAGAATCTGAAAGCCTTGGTTCAGAGTCGCAGGCTGCACTTTGCCATCTGCTTTCTATTGGCTTAACACACGCTACTTTCCCTGGGCCTTGATTTTCCCCGAAGGATCAGGTGATCCCAGGGATGTAAATTCATTTTTGGGAGTTATAGGGTATTTGCATAATGAGTTCTTACAAAGTTCTGTGTGCCTAGCCAGTGGCCATGAGAATGAGCATGCTCAGAAGGCTCATCTAGATACGGAGTCTGATTTGATAGCAGCTGCCTAGGTCCCGATGCATTAAGAAAAGTGACTCAGATGGATCTGGCCCTGCAGGCCCATAATCCAAGGTACCCAGGAGACTGAGATAGGAGGATCATGGGTTCACAGAGTGAGTTTAAGGCCATCTCAGGCAACTCAGGAAGACATTGTCTCAAAACAGAATGTAAAGGAAGGGCTGTGGTCACTTAGAGAGCACTTGCCTCGTGTGTGCAAAGCCCTGGGTATAGCCCATCCCCACTATTTAGAGAAATGAAAGCCAAATGACTCATGAAAACACCATCATATATCACAGCAAGGATCTGTCCTTGAGCCAGGTTTGCAGGAGGATGGGTCCCATCAGTTTCCTGATTGCAGCTTAAGCCAAGTGCTCGTTTGGAATCCTCTTTACTTAGTGTCTGCACACTCATAAAAAACCTCACCTGTCTCCTCTCCTGCCCGGCCTCCCACGTTGACCCTTGAGATCTTATAGACCAGGTGAGGCCCTGCTTTACCTTACATCCTCCTCCCTTCTCTCTAGGTTTCCAACCTTCTGATGAGCAACTCTCCAGCCAGGACTGTAGCCAACAAGTGCAAATTTTCACATGTACCACAAAGCCTACGTGAGGGGAAATACCACTGCTTTCTCACGTTAGAGAATATCTGAGAGGCCTTCTTAGTAGCCCGGGAGTTTGGAGCTAGCAAACCCTGGAATGACATCATTCGGCTCCGTTCTTCAACAGCATCACGGGTGGTCCAGAGGAGTGGCTTAAGTCTCAGCTGCACCTTCATTCATCTCGCCTGCATGTTTGGAACAGCAGGAGCCATGACTGACAGGTGATGAGAGCTTGCTTAGTAAGAGACAGATGGGATGCTGCACTGCTGAAGTAGTGAGAGATTGCCTGATGCAAGATGAAAAGGTTTTCAGGACCATTCAGCTCAGACTCGGGCAGGCACAGGCCAGATGCAGCCAGACGCAGCTCTTCAGTTTTCAGAATGAGAGGCTAAGAAGTAAATAAACTGTGATTTCTAGAGCTTGGTGTAGGATTATAAGCATCCCCCAGTTGGCTTTTTGTTCAAGTACATTTTAGAATTCAGTCTCCAGAATTTCTTGTCTGACTCAGATCAACCATCTTGGGCAATATTGTTTAAAAAAAAAAAACTTATTGAAAATACTTTTCAGTAATATATTGGCAACATTCTTGGTTGTCTTCTGACTTGTAAAAACTTAAAAGTAAAAGTAGACCACATTTACTTCCCCAACTCAGGAAAACACAGGTGGCAGAGGTGACACAGATCAAAGGCTTACCAGTCTGCAGACAGTGGAGCTCCTGGCTACTGTAGGTCCCTTTGGGGTAACATTTTTCCAACCTGTGAGGCTGTCCTGGGAGGAGAAGGACTGGCCAAGGGGTCTTCATAATGAGAGACAGTGCCTGGCTGGCTGATTCCTGGGCTATGGTTAAGTTCTTGAGCCATGGGCAGGACCTATTCCTTTGGCTGCCAATTAACCTCTTAGAGAAATGTCCCTGCAGAAGGGGGATAGGATTCGCCATCACAAAATTGCCAGGGTCAGCGCATCTCCAGGCATCTTCAAGAAAGCACAAGCTGGTCCAGAGGAATAGTAGTAAGATACCTACAAAGCAGTTAAAGCTGCCCCAGGAATGACCATGCTCTTCAAGCAAAGACTCTCAAGCCATGGAGGCATTAGGGACAGGAAGACAGACACAGCAGGCAGAAAGGAGAGAGTGAGCTGTGGGGTGTCACACGTACTAGAGATTCCACACCATCACTGCCCCCCAAACCTGCATTGCTGAAAACCTTCACATGATCTGTCGCTGAACTATCTGAGTGTCTGATATTTTCTGAGGCAATTTACCCAACTGTCTCTGGAACTTCAAAAGGATAGCCTTCAGCTAACACTAGGGCTGCTGTTCTCTAACTCAGAAGGGGGGAGGGGGGAGAGACAAAGATGGTTCAGCCACCATTGGTTCGGCACACCCATACTTACATTAGATGTTGAGCATCCTTCTTGGGACTGTCTTTTGCAATGGGTGTTAGCATATTAGGTACTGCATCAGTGTGTTTAAAAAAAAAAAATACCATGGCTATGAAGTGGGCTTAAATGTCTAACTCCACCCACCTGCCTTATTTTTTGTTTTTACTTCCACAGGCAGGGGAGGGGGAACATCTGTTTGAGACTTGACTGTGGCTGATTTTCATTTTTTAGAGTTGCAGTTGTCCTGATTACTACACACTTAGTATTCAGGAATGTGCCTGCTTGCATTCAGCTACTCTGTATGAACACAGCACCCACACTTCCCATATGTGAATGTGTACACCTCCCTGCCTGTGCTTGTGGATTCTCAAACCCTGGGTTTTTTATTTGTGTGTGTGTGTGTGTGTGTGTGTGTGTGCTCACAAATAAGGACACATTCACGACTGCATAAATGTATATTTTCTCATGTGTGCATATGTGTATAGATTTACCCTTGCATGTTAGAATGTTGCACACTCACCCCATACATTTGGACACATGCATACTAGAAACACACATTTACTCTAATGATATGAAATGCTCACAACCATACACAGGTGTGTGCACTCCATGTCTATATGTGCATACATGTTTCTCATGTTTATATCTCTCTGTGCTTCCATATGTGAGCCTAACTTAATACTAAGTGCATAGTAATCAGGACAACGTGTGTGTGTGTGTGTGTGTGTGTGTGTGTGTGTGTGTGTGTCCCCTACTCCTCACATCTGCATATACATGCACACTCTCCTCTGCACACCTGTCTGCAATTGTACTTACCTCCCACAAGTTAAGCATGAACACGTACATCATCCCACAAACAAATGCCAAGCTGTGTCCCTGTGCCCTGTCTTCACCTTTGAGCCTAAGGCCAGCCCTGTGGAATAGGAGGCAGCCCAGAGTTTAATTCTACATTTAAGATATTTTTTGGAAATATACCCATTCAGAGAAACAGGAAAGATCCAAGCCTAAAATGTCAGAGTACATTCGTTTCCAGCTCCCAGTCACAGAACTGAAGCAACCTATTATCTAAAAATTACATGTTTTAGTCATCGTTTATCCAAAGTGGGAGGGCCCAGATACAAATGTAAGCAGCTAGCTCCTTGGATCCCTTCAGTGTCCTTGCTACTGTTAAAGTAACACTGGATGGTTCAGTGGGGTTGGTTTCTTGGTTTCGGTTTGAACAGCCTCACCCTGTGATACATGTGAACTTGTACTTCTCACTGTAGCAGAGAAAAACTTCAAACAGAAAGGCCAGGGCAGCCTGAGTTGGAGGGACCTAATAATCCAAGGTGGCATCCACTACGTTCCAGCTGGTAACCTCAGGGGCTCACATGTGACTCAAAAAGGAGAGCGCTAACCCACAGGAAATGTGATCATATCACACGTAAGCCAGAGTCACACAGGGATGTCAGATGTGAAACTGGAGGGGATTTTTGTCTCTTAGCAGCTTAAATATTTAATTAAATTAGGAGGGAGGGAGGAGTGGGGAAAGGGACAGACAGAGGCAGAGTGACAGAGAGACTGACACAGATTTCATATGTTCTGTTGTAAGGTAATAGTCCCCATGTTATTTTTATGGGCCATTCTATCTAGTGACAACTTAGATTATAAAACCGTCTCCCAGCTTCCCCAAAGTAATGTCTGTTTTCTCGCTTTCGAATAATTTCTTCAGATCTTAGAGTAAAGCCTTGTCACAATGAATACAGATTAGAGTTGGCTTCAGGATACTCAGAAATGTGGATGGTTTAGTTCTGACTTGATCCATTTAGGCAGAGAAATCTTATTGTTTCTGAAGGTTTGGTTCTAGGCAGGCTGTGTAGACATAAGCAGAATACCAGCATCACTTCCCAACTGATCCTTCTCATATTCCATAAGAGAGTAGCTGAGCTATTTTTCATGAAATAATGCAAATGTTTATAGAGTTGTGCCTCACCTCCATCCTCAATATCCTTTTTTTCATTACAATACATCTGTCTATCTACCTGTCTGTCTGTCTGTCCATCTATCTATCTATCTATCTATCTATCTATCTATCTATCTATCTATC
>JADRCD010200474.1:0-16903 GCA_019843815.1 Montemys delectorum | reverse complement strand
ATCTATCTATCTATCTATCTATCTATCTATCTATCTATCTATCTATCTATCTCTGTCTATCTACCTATCTATCTCTATCTCGTGTGCCCATGCTTGCATGCACATGCTGTGATGTACAAGTAGAAAGCTAGGCATACTGAGAGGGAGTTGGTACTCTCCTTCTATGGTGTGGGTTCTAAGGATCAGACTCAGGTTGTCAGGCTTGATAGTGAGCTCCTTTACCCACTGAACCACCTTGTTGGCCCCTCCATCTTCAATCTCTTAAATGAAGCAGACGGTAACTACATTCTAGCTTTTATTTAAAATGTCCTGGGGTGGGGGCTGGGACTGAGTTGAGAGGGTGCTCACCTTCTATGTTCTAGGCAGTAGGTCAGTGAGCCCCAACACTGCCTAAAGCAGGCATGGTAGCACATGTCTGTAATCATCGCATTTATGAAGTAGGAGCAGGCGAATCAGAGGTTCCTGGTCACCCTCAGCTCCAGGATGAGCTCAAGCTTTGCCGGTGCTATGTGAGAGCCCATACTGGTTACTTTTCTGTTGCTGTTATAAATTCCCATGACCAAAGAAACTTGTGGAGGGAAGAGTTTATTTGGGCTCAGGGTTCCAGAGAGGGAGAGGCTGTGGTGATGCTGAGGAAGCAGGGTGGTGAGACCCTGGAGAAACGGTGGCTGGAGCATCGGGCTGCAGACCCACATCTTAAACCGTAAGCATGAAGAAGGGAGAACAATCTGCAAGTGAGTCCTCAAGCTGCTAAAGCCCACCCCGTGAAAAGACCATAGGAGGCAGAGCCCTAGGAAGTCTGGCGTGAAACAGCTTCCCTAGAAATGGCTGCAAGAAGAGGACCAGAACGGTGGCAATATCAGTAGACATGCTGACATAGGAAGGGGGAAATTCAGAGTCCCAGCCCTACACAGAGGGCTACATGCAACTAATGCCTGCCAGGAGAGGGATGGAGAAATGGCCTGCCTCAGGGGTGAGAGCGTCGTTCTTGATTATCCAGTACAAAGAATCATCCCTGAGCCATATACACACAAAGAACAAAAATGGGCTCAAGTTTACTTATATATTTGTGCACACACACACACATACACACACACACACACACACACACACATATGCACACACCACATGTGTATGTGTATGTAACGAGGCTGAGGCATTGGAGGAAGGGCACCTGGATGGGAAGCTGGAAGAAAGGGAAAGAGAAAGCTATATAATTCTAGTTTAATTTTAAATATATATTTAAATATTTCTAACTCAAATACAAAAAATTCCCATCCCCAATAATAAACTTTCTCCATCAAGGCCATTCCCCCTAAGCCTCCCCAAACAGTTCCTAAACTAACTAGGGTCAAAGTGTTGAAATACAGGAGCCCACAAAGGACATTCTTATTCAAGCCACCACAGAACCTTCATGCTGAGGTGAACACCACTGCAGGTACACCATGAGTGAAGATGACAGACTGAATTGGCATGTGACTTTTCCATCATCCATGCCGTGTCCTTGTGACGCTACCACGCATCTATCTGTAGGCTGTCTCCTGTGCACCAGATGGTATGCTGCATGGGTGTTATGATCCATCCCATAGCTCGGTACAGAAAGATCATGGCCAACTAAGCTAAAGAATGAGGAGCTACCCTTTAAAAACTGCTTGGGATGAGCACTTGCTCCATTCTTCACAAACTCCCCGTGTCTTCTGCTAGACTGGAGAAGTGGAGTCCAGCACTGGGCAGTGGGGAATTTGACGGCATTGTTTAGGTGAGCGGATTCTTCTATTTAGTTCTGGTCTCTATACAGAGTTCTGTTTGATGGGGAGTAATTTCCCTTGAGGGTAAGACATTGGACATCTTTTTTTTTTTTTTCAAAGATTCATTTTTTTTTTTTCTATTCCAAAGCATTTTATTGTTCTTTAAAAAGGGAGTGTCCATGGCTGAGGGCCATGTCCTCTGACTCCAGTCCCAGGCAGACAATGCCAGAACCCCAGGAGCATCTGTTTCTCCACAGCCTCTGCTTCTTAGTCTTCCCCTGGCCAATCCCAAAGCCCAGCTGTAGCTCTGTCTACTTCCTAACAACACTCAAGCAGCAGTGACTGCACCCGTGTACATCTAAGCCCCAGTAATTCAAAGGTTATATGGTTATATGCGTTTAAAATACATAGAAAAATAATAAATAGGATTTATACAAATTAGATTTTTATAAAACATCAATCACTCACAACAAGAAATACATCGTTTAAAGATTCATTTAATTGTATTTTATGTGTATGAATGTTTGCCAGAATGTATATATGTACACAATGTGCATGGTCAGTACCCATGGAAGCCAAAAGAAGGCATCCGGTCCCCAGGAACTAGAGTCACAGACAGGTGTGAACAACCATGCCGTTGCTGGGAACTAAACTCCGTCCCTTTGCACATGAAGTAAGTGTTCTAAGCCTCTGAGCTGTCTCCCCAGCCCTGACATCCAGTGCTCTTGATTAACTGTCTCCCCAGCCCTGACATCCAGTGCTCTTGATTAACTGTCTCCCCAGCCCTGACATCCAGTGCTCTTGCTTAACTGTCTCCCCAGCCCTGACATCCAGTGTTCTTGATTAACTGTCTCCCCAGCCCTGACATCCAGTGCTCTTGATTGAGCTTCTTTGAGAGCAGGTCCTGGCTTCTTTTTGAAGCCCAGGGTTGTGTGGTAGATGGTTGTAATATTCATAAATGGCAAGGCGGAGAATCTTACAAAAACTGTGATGTCTTTTCTCCATTCGTTGGGGTAGGAATGTAATGGAATGTGATTCCCTTTTGCTGTCTATTTAGTATTTCAGCCTAGGCTAATCTGACATTTGCCCTGCCTTTGTGACCAAAGTCTCCCCTGAATCCTTGAAACGTTTCTATTCTGGGATCTGCCTGCATGCAGCATGGATAGAGCCCCAAGTTGGTTCCTAGACCTCTGCTGGACAGATTAATCCAGACAAACTGGACTCCTAACAGTTTACCCTTAAAAAGAAGTATACTATAGAGAATTAATTGGGGGTTGCAAAAGGATACTTATTTATTTCAAGGAAAGATGACAAAAAAAAATATGTATTGTAAGAGCTGGGGATGTGGCTCAGAGATTGAGAGCGCTTGCCTGGTACTCACAAGCCCTAGCTCTGATCTCTGGTAGCATGTTTATATGCAGATGCGCATGTGCATGCCCATGCGCACTTACCAGGTAGGGCAGGCATCTGTTAGGCTCCGGCTGTTACACTCCAAGGATGTATTCCACCGTACATTTACTTATTCACTTATACAAGTATTGCTTATATTCATGTATTTGTCCAATAAATACTTAATAAAAGCCTGCGTTGTGTGAGGTGTGAGCCACATTCTACTGGATATCCAGTGATAATGAAAATGCACGACAGAGGAACTCCAGTGAATGCAGAGAGGAAGGAAGACACAAGACACCAGGGAAAGTACAGGGAACTGGGGTGGAATTAGGAAGGCTCAGAGTCTGCACCAGGATTGCACAGGTACCCAAGCAAGCTAGGGTGGAAAGTGCTTTAGGTTCATGACCTAAGCTTTAATAATCATAGTTGACATTTATGTATATTGAATATTTGCCAGCCACTCTACTGAGTGTTTTTTTTTCAGATGCTCTTCTTAAATTTCCCCCCACCACAACTCTATAAAGTACATATTGTTCTTATATTTTATAGATTTCCCTGTTGAGTGCTCCATGGTTACAGCAAGCCATGCTTTCCTTCAAAAGGCCCCAGGGAGAGGAGAAAGGGGAAAGGAGATATGAGATGCAGTATTAATTATTGAGCTAGCAAAATCTCTCTAATTTAGACAGTTTAGGGAGAAGTCATTTTACATGGAACTATGTGGTTCTTCGAGAAAAGAAGCTGTGTTGCTCCGAGTCCTCACTAAAATTAAATCAATATAAACTATCGACCTATTTTTTTTTTAGCCCACCAACAACATTTTACAGAAACCAGAAAAACAACACTGGTTGTAGGGCAGGCACACTGCAGGCAAGATGTTAGTAAAGGAGAGCTGACAAAATATTGCTTCTATGGATAAATGAAACCGTTTTCCTGTGACCTTTGCCTCCACCTCCCTACAGTTTGCAACTCCCATTTCAAAAGAAGGAAAAGGAAATGTTAAATATGTTCTCTTTGTGCCCCTGCCTTGAGATCCTTTTGCCTCCAACAGAAGTACAGGGAGCCCTCAGAACCTATTTACATGTGGGCCCTTCTTCAGCAGAGCAAATGAGGCTTGGGCATTTGCCTTTGCTATAACGAGCTTTCCAGCAAAAAGAAAAAGAAAAAGAAAAACAAAGTTCCTTAATTGAGTCCAGCACGTGGGCATTGGGTATGTAAAGCTGTCACATGAGGCGACCACACGCTCGCTCTCCCAAGGCAGAGTGAGTGGGATCCGAGACTCACTGTGACTCCTTGACTCCTTTGCCTTCACGATTTCTGCCAAGCTCTGTCTCCCACCTGCCTGGAGGAACCCAGCAGCTGCTCATGAGTGAGATCAAAACCCAGCACTTGTTTAAGAGCATAATACTACCCTCTCACTTAATCCCTCATGGTTTAAAATTACCACATCTACTGTAGGAACCAAGGTGTCCTGGCACATGGTTGGTTTCATTACTAGGAACTGGATTTGTCAAGGGGTTGTCATAGAAACCAAATGAGGTAACGTTACAGTTTCTTGTGCAAAACCTGACACGGAGAACAGCTGTCTTTTGATACATCCACCTGTGACACCAAGTCCAAGGTTGCTTAAGCCACTTAAATAAGATAGGTATACTCACTCAATGTAACCTAGTCTCTCATATATTTTATATAAATTACTTAAAATGCCCAGTGACAGTACTTGACATCACTCCAGCCTTTTGGATTTGACATGGTGTTCAGTGTATGGTAAATTCATGTTTTGCTTTTCAGGAGACATTCTTGGTTTGTTTTCCAAAATGATTCTGATCAGCAGTTGGTTAATCCGTGGATGGAGAGCCACAGATATAGGACCTGTAGTTCCTTGACTAATTATAACTGTTGTTTGGTCTAGGATCACACAACTGTGTTTTTAGCTCATTGTGACAAATACGAATCCATAGATCCTGAAATTATACAATCTTGGTAACAATTTGAAAAGACTGGAGAGTGGGATCCACTAGAAAAACTCCAGCCCACCAATGTAGTGAATCGAAGAAAGGGCTAAGATTTTTTCTTGTGGGTGCTTCAAACAGTGTGTATTTTTAGAAAGCTGATGGTGGCTTAAAAAAGCTGTTACTGTGTCTGTAGACATAAACTCAGAAAGACCTGAGCGAGGAGGTCCCAGAGGGCTAGCTTGTTGTTCTGTTATGTATGTCTGTCTTCAAGCTAGTGTCTGCTTCTTAGGTTGAGAAAGCAGCTAGTGCAAATTTAAACTACTCAAAACAAGCTTGAATAAGTCTAGACATTTGGTTATCTTCTATCTAGCATTCATGTGT
This sequence comes from Montemys delectorum, assembly GCA_019843815.1. Classification (NCBI taxonomy): domain Eukaryota; kingdom Metazoa; phylum Chordata; class Mammalia; order Rodentia; family Muridae; genus Montemys; species Montemys delectorum. The sequence goes on along the minus strand of JADRCD010200474.1, from coordinate 11,430 downwards.
ATGGTGGGCGCCACACTCTTGGGATCAGTATTTCATTACGCAGATGATGTTTTGTGTTAGCAGTGCATTCTGAGTGGTGAGTGGTGGCCAGCCCTGAAGGGCTATAGGACAGAACCAAGATGAGTCTGGGTGGGTTTTAATAGTGACCAGTGAAGCACATGGCCTGTCTCTCAGCACCTCTGTGAGTGTGCAGGATCCCAAGGAATTGACCAGAGTTCCTGAGCAGTAAGAGATGGAAAGGCAGAAGTGCATTTCTGAACCAAGTGTCTAACACTTTGTGTAAATGAGAACTGGGCATGTAATTATCTGCCCGTGGAACAGGAAGGGCCTACCCAAGGCCTCTAAGTACATAATCACTGCCTCCACACTTTTTAATTAGCTCCTTTAGGCTGCAGAAAGGAACTCTCTCCTTATCTCCCAAATTAAGCATCTCTTCTACAAACAATCAATGTTTCATTTTCGAAGCTGAAAGTGCAGCAATGTTTGCTATTTCTGACTTTGAGAATCTTTCCATTTTGGACCCACATCACAGAAATGGGAAGGAACTCTCATCGACCTAGATTAAACCCCCATTCTCCTATCTGTTCCTCTAAGCTGAATCTTTCCAAAGGAAACTTTGGCTTCAGACTGGAGCTCAGTTCTCAGTAGAAATCAGCATCACATTAGGTGGTCCGCTGCCATCAAAGAAGCTCAGACCCACCACGTACCAAGGCTGTTTGCCCAGACACCAAAACTATCACATTACATGACTTAAAACCATGTCCTTCTGGTTTTTTATAGACTGGTATTGACCAGTGTGTGTTCATCTGGGTGCTATGACTTAGATGTGTGTCTTCTAGAGCTCCAAGTGTGAATGGATTTATTACTATGGACGCAGTATTAGGAAGTGATAGGACCTGTGTAGAGAATTTTCACCCTAGGAGAGGATAGGGGGCATCTAGCCCTTCCTCTTTAGAGTCCTAGTGATAGAGCAAAGCTTGATCCCACCAAAGGTCTCCCTGAGGGACTGATAAATTTATTGGGCTTTCTTACAGAGCATGGGTGAGGGAAAGCAGGCGACCCCCTTCAGCTGCACTGAAAAGTCCTCCTCCAACATGACTGGGGCCTCCCCATAGCTGCATAGGTGGAATCCTCTCCCCCAAGTCTTCCCTAGCCTATGTAGTCTAGTCCCTCCAGTCTCTCGCCAAGACCCTGAGGTTGAATGTAATTAGGTCAATTACAGCTAGTTGAGAGGAGGGTCCCATGATCCTCCTCATTTCTCCTCCTTTGAGGGGGTGTCAACAGTCAACAAGCCCCACTGAGATGATCTTTGACAAGCATCACGGCTGAAATAATAATAAAGATGGCTGCTCTTTGGCTCAGAGGGTAGTGCCATGTGGCAGAGTTTCCAGGAGCACTATGGGTATGCCCTTGATAGTAGGGTATGGGGGACCCTGGTTTCTTCTTCTTCTCTGCTTGCTGGCTTGTAAGGTAAGTGGTTTGTCCTATTACATGCCACCACCACATGCCACCATCACCAGAGCCTAGGTTGTTAAGGTCACTTGATGTTTAACCAGAACCTTCAGAACAATGATAACTAAAACATTTGCTCGTGTTGAAGCAAATTGTGTTGACAATCTCAGGTATGGGATTATAGTGATGGACTAAGCCAGCATTGCTGACTGAGTCCCCGATGAGCCCATCAGCCTTAGCTTCATTTGTTCATGTGCTTAATCCCTCACAGGTCGACTCCTATTTGTCAACCCATTTATTAAGCATCCATTGAATGTAACATCACTGATGTGGATACCAGATAGGCCTTAGGAAATAATTGCTTTCTTAGTACAGACCTGACTCAGAGGGCCAGAGGCTCAAACTACATTGAGTGGTATAGCCCAGACCTTGAACGGAAACATTGGATCTGAAACCTTGTCTTCAAAGTGGGCCAATCACATCTTCAGGCCTAAAAACAATTTTGCCTCATGGAAGGCATTGTGCTGTGTGCTAAGAATGTGTTAAAAGCCAGACAGGCCCAGGTTTGAGGCCCTGCATCTGTAATGTATCTGCTTAGCATTTTGAGGAAGATTTTTTTTTTTTTCAGCTTCGGTTTGCTCCTAAATGAAGCAATCATTTCTGCTTGTGGGGTGGCGTGAGAGTGAAGGAGAACACATGCAGCAGAATGATTGCCACATTTCCACCGAATGTTCATCCAATGCTGCTTGCCTACCCTGCTCCTCATGCCTTTGACGGCTTAGCTTGTCTATTCTTACTGTAAATAGAAACCTTGTCACCCCGGTGCTGAGAGTCACAGGACTTCCCTCCTAACAGTCCCTAGGGCAGCACCTTGCAGCCAGAATGTCTGGCTTCATGACTCTCAACACCTGGTGACAGCAGGTATCTGCAGTGTCACTAGCTCCCCAGGGAGTGTGTTCTCCTCTGCGTTCAGCCACCATGCACTTTCGTGACGCCTTTAGCTCCCAGCAGAGAAGCCAGCCCTCCAGAATGCTGAGGCACAAACTCTCACTGGACTGTCACTACAGGGATGCTGTGTTCCATTGCCAAGCTTTTGCCTCTTGGGAACTTTGGGAAATTACTACTCTGTGTATGTGGGGGGAGGGAAGACAAAGCGAAGGTTTAAAGCTTAGACGCCAATGGCTTTTGTTTTGATGGAATTGGGCTGCATTTAGGTTTTACACATCCATTGGATTTCCTAGGATATAAGTGAGATTTAAGTGATGCCTTGAAAGGTGCCGAAGCTGGCACTATTGAGGCCTGTGTATGTCAGTTGCTCATAGAGATGGAGGACCCTGGGAGTCAAGTTTCTCAAAGGTGGAAAATGTTGCCTTAGACAGGTGTGTATAGATGTTAGTTTAGCTCTTTGAGATTTTTCTTTTTTTTATGTTTTGTTTTAGGACAGTTCCAGGGGTGGGGTGGGGTATTGTGTGCCTGAGATAATACAGCAAAGGTCTCCAGCAGTTATCCCTAAGCAGCCTAAAGCTGTGAGTTAATTAATCTTAATAGACTCGCTGTTGAGACTGTACTCAGTTCTGGTTCAATTTCCTCCTTTTGAATTAGGGGATGCGTCAGGCATGTCTAACCTGTGGATCAGGATTTCTACAAAGGGGACCCAATAATCTACTGATCACAGCACCTTGTCCTAATGTCACAAGGCTAGGCTGCTTGCAGAGCCTCTGCTATTAGAACATGGGGATCATAGTCCATAGTGTACCGTTTAAGGAATCAACATTTTTTTTAAAAGATGTTACTTTTATGTGTATGTGCACACATATCGACGTGTGTAGACTCACGAGCATATATGTGTCTGTCTGTCTCTCTGTGTGTATGTATGTATGGGAAGACTCAAGACTGACACCAGGTATCTTTCTTGAGCACTCTTTCTGCCTTTCTTACTGAAGCATGGTCTCACTCGGAGCAGAGATCACTGGTTGGCCAATCTGCTTAGCCAGCTTCTTTCAAAGGCATTCTGTCTCCAACTCCAGGGCACTAGGACTACAGGCAGGGTGCTGTGCCTTATGGCTTCTACATGGATTTTGAGGATCTGAACTCTGATCTTCATCCTCACACAGCAAGAACTTTACCCACTGATGCATCTCCCTAGCCCTTGGATCAGCATTTATGTCAATCTCATTACTAAGATTAATAAGACTAGTCTTATTAATCTTGGGATTGCTATGCATTTTACCACCCCAATATACCCAAACCCTAGCTCACACATTCAATCCTACGTCCAACTAGTATACCTCAGGTGTCTTCCATGCAAGATGTCTAGAGATGAAGAAATAATCTAAGGTTTTCAAGTTAAACTCAAGAGCTGACCATTGACTAAAGGACCTGTGTAAAGACAGCTTCAGCACAGTGGGGGAAATGACATTGTCACCTCAAGTGATTTGCTGGCTTACAAAGGCCTTGGCTATATCTCAGCAGGGCTTTGAATGGCTGGGAACTTGGTCCCCTCCATACATACAAGGCCAGCAGCATGTGCGTTGTACCAACCTTCTCCTCCTCCACAGTTAGTTATTAGCAGGATTGTATCAGCCTTGGGCACCATCAATGGGCTTAGACTCTCTTCCCATTCTCTTCTGTCCTTGCCCCATTGCCAAATATCTTAAATCCGACTTTATCCCACAGTATTGTTTTCAACCTTCATGAGGACATGTAGAAGATTCTAGAAAATAGTTATGTCAGTTGTGTGTAAAGTCTTGCTAGGGTAGAGCAGCTGCCACATCCATGCAGGCTTCTACTGAGGCCTCCCAATGAATAAGGCTCCTCAATGTCCAACTGTTGCATGCAGCGCTTACTAACTTATTAAAAACCACTGGATTTACTTCAATATTAATATTTAAGTAACATGGTTAAGTAATATTTAAGTAACAGAGTGCTGATAATAACCATGACAGCCAATCCCTGTAGTCAGTAATACATGGAAATGAGGTGTTTATTATTATTGATAATGCAATATTATCTTGCCATTTTCTTCAAGAGCACAGGCCAGTAGATAATCTTATCAAGCGTCCATTTAGCTTCTTCTTTTTGACTACTTCCCATCTTTAGGAGTGACCTGCTCTTTTGAAAGACACACTGTTGCATAGATAAGAGGCTTTGTACAAATTACAATCTGAATATCTAGACTTGTAGTCTACTGAAGGTTTACTATTTGAACACCAAAAGTTTAGGAAAAAAATAAAAAAGAACAACTCAGTGAAGGGATGATTTATACTGTTTTATGTCTTTGGATTTGGGACCTGTTAACACCCCACAAAGTAAAAAAATGAGTCAGAAGCTGAACAGTGGTAGTGCACACCTTTAATCCCAGCCCTCAGGAGGCAGAGGCAGGCAGAGCTCTGTGAGTTCAAGGACAGCCTGATCTACAGAGTGAATTCAAGGACAGCCAAGAAAACTAAAACAAACCAAACAAACAAACAAAAGAAGTCAATCAGAGACCATCCTCATGTAAGTTTGGATGGTTCACTGGTTAAATTGTATTTTTCAAAATATTGAAACTTGAGGAAAAGCCCAGCATAGCTGATGAGGTAACTATTAATCAGAACTCCCAGTGCCAGCAACATAGAAGAACATTCTCTCTCTCCCCTGCTGCTCGTCTCCACAGGTCACTTCAGGTTCCTTTTCCATGATGGCTGTCAGCACGTGGACTCTCTAATTGGATTACAGAGTTCATCTCTTATCATCAAGTAGACTATACATCCCTTCAGGGAAGAGATGTCAATTAAGTTCATGGCAAAGTCATAGTATTTCAAACTTGGAGGAAATCATAAGGGCAATGCTGGGCCAGTCATGGTTGCAACTTGCCCAAGGTTGGAGAAAGCGAGAGACTAGGGCAAAGGCTAGATCCTCTTACAGCAGCCCACCTCCATGACTGTGCCAAGCTCTTCATGTGCTTTTAGTGATTCCATTCCCATACTTGGAAGCCAAACAATGTTCCTAAGCCCCATCCCAGTCTCGAGCATTAATTTTTTAAATGCTAAAAGCATGCTTTACAACAGCATAAACCTGTCCCCTGCTTTGACTTTACATCTTGCATCTTGTCAGCTCAGGCAGCTTTGGTGAGTGGCCAGCAGGGGGCGCAGAATTTCATAAAACTTCTGCAAAACTTTATACTTGCTTTAAAAAACAACAACAACAAAAAAAAAAATTTAAAAAGACCAATGGAATATGTGAAGTGGACCAAAAAGGAGCCCCAGTCTCTGTGCATCTGAGAGCCTTTAAATTTTTCTTAAGAGCATCATAAAACCAGATACCCCAGCTTTTTAAATTACATGACTTTATATAAATCTTATAGATGAATTAGAAACCACAAGCCAAATTCCTATTAAGACAGAAAAACCAGATGCCCATGACAATGCCTTAAGGAGGGGGGGGGGGGGAGTAAGCTAGTATTACTGCTGTACTTCTCACAGGAGGGGCAAATGCAAGCAGCATTCTGTGAACAGGGAGCCTCCTCATGCAGATACTAAATACAAGAGCAGAGCTGCATTCCTCCTGGAAAATGTCAAAGCAAGTGACCGTCATGCATTCCTTGGCAGCAGATATTGATCCTATTTGATTATAATGACCATTTCCATCCTAGTAAATGACTAAGGGATATTTAACCAATTTAGGTGAAGAATCAAGCTCCTTGTGAGCCCATCTGGTTGACTAAATCTCACAATATGTGTATCTGCTGTAGCCACTTAATTTATTTGGCTGTGTGTGTGTGTTCATGTGTATATGTATGAGCATATATGTGCGTGTGTGTGTGTGTGTGTGTGTGTGTGCGTGTGTGTGCGCACGCATGTGTATACTTGCCCATGTATGTGCACATAGAGTCCAGAGGTCAGGTTGGTATCAGATGCCCTCTTCCATCTCTTTCTCCACCTTTATTGAGATAGTGTCTCTGGCTAAGTCTGGAACTCAACTTTTCAGCTAGATTGGCTAGCCAGGAGCTTCGTATCCTGCTCCTCCAGTGCTGGGGTTATAGGCCAGTTACTGGCTTTCTTTGTGGGTGCTTGGCCTTTGAACTCAGGTCTGCATGCTTAAACAGCAAGGGTCTTACCCACTGAGCTATCTCCCTACCCCTGGATAGCAGTTATTTTATTAAATGCCTATTTACGTACCACTGTAAGCACCCATTGGGGTAGGGTACATGTTAGAATTTGACCGTTCTGGATTCATGTTCTACTCCCGCTGCCCACTTGCCATGAGAATCGAGACTAGTTATCTAGCCACATTGTCTTTTATTTCCTCTTCATTAAAACCATGGAACAATTATAAAAGTAAATGACAAAGTACATGTCATAACTCAGTGTCTCTCTGCCATAGCTGTATCCCTTTTCTGAGGTCCTCCTCTATTGCAGGAAAGGGTTTTTAAGATGGAGTCTTACTTAACATTTTTAATAATGAATTGGATCCAGAGGTCGAGTGATTGGTTGTGAACCAAGGCTTTAGTGAAGCCATTGCTCAAAGTATAGTTAATTGGAAAGAGACTCTAAGACAATTCTTTCCGTAAGTCTACTGATCCCCTTCAGAAAGATCATGTCAGCTCCTGTTTCTACCCTGTGACACCACGAGGTTTGTTGATTGGCCTGCCTTTTTCTCTGTTGCTAAGTACAGTAAGAAAATTAACCCCTTCCATCCCTGAGTAGTAAAAATTATTATCACATCCCAAATGTGGCAGACCTCCCAGGTCCTTATGACCTAGGAGGATGGCTTGCCCTCCCAGGCCTGCCACCCAGTGGCTAGGCTGGCAGATGCCACTTCCTGAAGCAGTATAGGACAGAGAAGATGCTTCCCCTGTAAGAAGTACATGCTTCCTCCACCTAGCTCTTTTGAACTTTCTTATCTTTCATTGTATTTAATGTCTTTTTTCATGTCCTGGTTTCATGAGCTCTATAATGGGCATTAACTGTACTTTGTACATGGTAGTCATGAATAGCAGTCAAGACCAAGCATCAAGTATACTGCAGGTTCTCTACAATAAAGAATAAGTAGTCCAAGGCTGAGGAGATGGCTCAGTGGATAGGACACTTGTCCTATAATCTTAAAAGCATGAATTTGGAATCTCAGAACCCATGAAAAGGCCAAGTACAGTAGTCTGTGTAAGCATCTACAATCCCAGCAGTCCCATGGAGGAATGAAGGGCAGAGACTGGAGACTGTAAATTCAAGGACCAGCTAGTGTTAGGAGTACAGACTGAATAACAAAGGAGACTTTGTTTCCAAGGTGGAAGCTTCCTGTATTACCAGTGTGCCTCTGTTACAACTCCAGGAGGAAGTTTTGCATTGTAACATTGTAACAGAGATCATGGCTATCATCAAGTTTTTCATTGTAACATTGTAACCTAGATCACAGCTATCCTCGGGAGCATAGTGAACTTCAAGGAAGTTTCTGAGTGGAACTGAAGCCAGTAGGGTGGAAAATTAAAAGTTTTATCATGTATTCATTACTTTTCTTATCATCATGACCCAAGTACCTGACAACAGCAACTTAAGGGAGGGTAGGAGGCTTCAGTCTGCCTCACAGCCAAAGGGAGCTCAGTCTATTGCGGCTGGAGAAGCATGCTGGCCTGGTGCTCTAAGGTAGTGGCACTGTGGAACTGAGACACCTCACCACCTGGCATCTGAGTGGAACAGGAAGCAAGGAGACAACACTCAAGCCATAATGCCTGGCTGCAGCCAGACTCCTACAGGAGAGAGGTGAGCTAAGAAAGAGGGAAGGAACCTGTATAGAAAAACTGCTTGCCCACGTGACAGTCAGGTTGGAACACAGCTTGAATAGAGCATGCCTTTGTTGGCATGAAGGGAGAATGGGCTCTGCCTGGTGCCAACAAGCTTATCCTTGAAAGTGCAGCAGAAAAGTGGGCAAGATGGTCCCCCAAAAAGTCAAAATGTCCCCTGACTCAATGTGTCACAAGATGTTCTCATTCAGAGCTTTCTGTGCCTACTTAGGGATCTGGACTCCACAAGAGATGTGACTCTGGGACAGGAAGGATAGGCTTATCCTCCCCTAAGGGCAAAGCACCTTTTTGTGTGACATGGGAAAAACCAGGCATGCCCAGAACAAAGTTCATTTGGTTTGATTCTATGTTTTCCTTTACTCTGTCTCCAGTCATCCTGCTGAAGAGAACCATGGTGGCTTTCCAAGGAAAGTGTTCCAGGTTCTGTTTTGAAAAGATCATGAGAGAGCCAAGAATAATCAGCTTCCTTTGTGGGCTGAGGAACACCAAGGTCAGGCTGTTTATTTGCCCAGCCCCTTGTATATAACTCACCTTGATCCCCCCCACCCTGCTGTCTAGAATCCAAACTGGCCAAAAAAAGATACAGTTCATCCCATCATCCCCCAAAGCAGTTACTTCTGTATTGGATTTTCAAGTATATACTTTCTGCACTGTTTCCATTACTAGGTGTTTAGGGCTCCCTCCAGTGTCTCTTTACTTTATTTACTTTAAGTTTTAAAAAGAAATCACAAGAATTTCCCATAAGGATGGCGGGGAGAATCTCTTCCTTTTCTTACCTTTGCTTCCATAACTTGAGCGAAACCCAGAAATATCACATGTGGTTCCATGGCCTGCAGAACCCCAACCCACCCTGCTTCTTGTTGGTCCTTCTTTTAGAACAAGGGCTTAGGAAATAAAAAAGGGCAGAAGAGCTGAGCGGTAGTGGTGTACGCCTTTAATCCCTGCACTTGGGAGGCAGAGGCAGGCGGATTTCTGAGTTCGAGGCCAGCCTGGTCTACAGAGTGAGTTCCAGGACAGCCTGGGCTACACAGAGAAACCCTGTCCCCCCCCCCAAAAAAAAAAAGGCAGAAGAAGCAATGAGAGAGTGACACTGAGGGCAGGGACAGTGCAGTGACTTAGTATGGAAAATGCTTAGCCCTAGCACAGACCTGTAATCCCAACACTTAGGAGATGGAGGCAGGAAGATCAAGAGTTCAAGGCCAGCCTGAGCTACTTGAGACTGTTTTAAAATAGCTGGGTGTGGTAATGTGTGCTTTTAATCATAGTATTAGAGAGGCAGAGACAGATGAGTCTTTTGAGTTTGAGGCCAGCCTGCACTAAGTAGTTAGACTATGTTTGAAAAAAGATAGATAGATAGATAGATAGATAGATAGATAGATAGATAGATAGGTGGATGGATAGATACTTACCTTAAAGACATTGACACCTCTGCTCAGAAACTGGAAGAAGCCTGATGTTTCTGTTGGACATCCTCTGTCCAGCTGTCATATGAGGCAGCATCAAAGGTCTTTTGTGGTTTTGTTTCTGGTGTTAAGGCAAACATGCACACCCGAGGTCTGAGTTACTCTGCTACAGTTGAACTCAAGCACCAGTCTGGTTCATGATAATGTCTCAGTCATTTGTGGTATACATATGTGTCTGTCTACGCAATGTGTATGTGCATATGTACTATGTATATTTAGATATGCACACACGTGCACACAATGGTCTACTTCATAACCGGTGTCTCATTCTTTTGTGGTACACATATGCATGTGTATGCAATATGGATATGAATATATAATATGTATATGTATATTCACACAGATAGATAGATATGTGTATATAGCGGACCCTCCATGTCCTTGTGTTCTATATCTGCAAATGCCACATCTAGAAATTCAACTAGCTACTGTTAGAACTTTTTTTTAAAGCTTGTGTCTGCACTGAGCATGTATAGACTTTTTTTGTTATTTGTTATTTTTTAATTAATATAACAGCTATTTTCATAGCATTTATTTGTATTAAAGGTTATAAGTAATCTACAGATGACTATGATTATAGGGGAGGGTTGCATGGCTACAGAAGCACCTTACCATCTTCTATAAAGGATTTGAGCACCTGTGGATTTTTATTTCTGTGGCAAGAGTGTCCTAGCTCCCTTTGATGCCAGGACAGGCGTGTGTATGATCCATATATGTTCAAACTACAAAGGATTATTTTAGCAGCTGGCTTTGGTTGCTCATTTTTTGTTTTTTAATTCTAAATTTGGATTCAGACTGGGCTAAAACCATCTCCCCTAGTTGGATGACCATGTAAATATTATTGAGGTGTGTGAGACTTCTGGAAAGGAAAGCTAATGTCTGACAGGCGCAAAGATGATGCCCTTATCTGATTTCATTCAGCTTCAGACCCCCTCATCCACTGTTCTTCAATGATGTCATCCACAGGGGAAGCTAGGGATAGGAATAGAGACCATTGCAGCTCCACATTGCCCCCTGTGGTTCTTTTGGAGACCTGCACTTATATGAGACCTGCATTCTTTTTTTTTGTTTGTTTGTTTGGTTTGGTTTGTTTTTGTTTTTTCAAGACAGGGTTTCTCTGTGTAGCCCTGGCTGTCCTGTAGACCAGGCTGGCCTCAAACTCAGAAATCCTCCTGCCTCTGTCTCCCAAGTGCTGGGATTAAAGGCGTGTCCCACTGCTGCCCGGTGAAAGCCTGCATTCTTGACTATGCCTTGGAAACAACTTTCAAGACAGGTCAGTATGACATAGATTCAACATGGTGCTCGTGGAGAGAGATGCACAGGAGACAAGAAGTTCACAGCCTAGTATGGGTGTGGGCATCTCAAAAGAACATTGTCCTCAAATATCTTAGTAACCGCCATGCAGAATGGTGTTGTCTTTTTTCTGAGACAGAGTTTAATGAGTCCCAGGCTGGCCTTGGACTCACTGTGTAGCCAAGAATAACCTTAATCGTATCCGTGTTCTCAGATGATATATGTGTGCTAGAGTGTCCAGTTTTTAAATGCCAGGGGTCCAAGTGAGGGTCTCTTACATGCTAGTCAAGAATTCTGCCAATGTTTTATAAGTGGTATCATAGAGTATTTACTAGTGTATTAGATAGGCATTCAGGCTGATCAAAACCACGTGTCACAAGCATGGGAGGGATATCTCCATGTAAAAGGACTACGGCCTGGCACGTAAGCTGTCTTCACAGTAAA
>JADRCD010200472.1:2445-45940 GCA_019843815.1 Montemys delectorum | reverse complement strand
CAGATTGGCCTGTAAGCATGCAAGCAAGCTTATGGAATATTTGCTGGACTGATGATTAAACTGGAAGGATCCAGCCCACTGTGCCTGGTCCTGGGGTGTGTCTGGGAGGAGCAAGCCAGTACAGTGTTCCTTCATGGCCTCTGCTTTAGTGTCTGTGCTCAGGTTCCTGCCTTGAGCTCCTGCTCTGACTTCCCTTCTTACTGATTAGAATCTGGAAGCTGAAGTAAACTCTTTCCTTCCCATGTTGGTTTTGGTCAGTGTTTGTCATAGTAATAGAAAGCAAAATTAGGAAACCTTTTATGCAGAAAGGACCTCTAAGAGTCTAGAAATGAGTGAATGATTTTTACTGACTTACTAGTCACTGCTGTTTATTTTCATGAAAAGCATTGGTATCTAAATGCAAGTGACATCTATATCAAGGTCGCTTTTATAAAGAATGTGAGGTTTAGAAGAGAGGCATCTAAGGTAAGTTTGTAGCTTCTGTCTACTGGAATTGGGATTGTCCAACTCAATCTCTATCATTAGAAGACTAACTTTCCTTAGTCTCTCAGACCATAGAACCACCCTCATAACGTGTGGGTTGGCGTGTGTGTTTATTGGGAGGTGGGTGCATATATATCGAAATAATAATTCTAGTGTCACTGAAGTTTTGAAAAATGAGGCTGGAAAGTGGGCTAGGCTGCTGAAGAATGGTTGGTGGGACTGACTTCTTGTCAAAGCCACGAAGTCCAGGAAGTGTGGCTGTGAAACAAATAGGGTATTGGAGTGTTTGTAGAGACACTGGATGACAAAGCATGTACAAGGAGAGCAATATTACACTTTATGGAAATTGGAGATACTGATGTCACAGCTAGACAATGTGGTGGATGTGAGAGTGAAAGCTCACCAGCTATTTATAGTCCATCATCGGAGCTCTCAATCTGTGCCTTCCGCTCCCACTACAAACCTGAGGCAACATAAGTTGAGAAAGGTAAAGCTGTGGTATGGTGCCTTTCCATCAACCCTTGTGTCCCCACTTAAAATGCGCAACAGAAGGGCATTATGCTTGTAATAAAAAAGACTTATGAACACATCAGGAATCTGTACAAACGAATTAAAGTCATGGAGGTAGCTGACTGGGGTGAGGTTGGGGTTACTAGGTTCCACTAACTTGACTTCAACAACAAATTCTAAATGTTTCCTGTGCTATAAATTAAAAACCACTTGCTTTTAATTGAGACCATCTGTACTGCCAAACATTCTTGGGGACAAAAACAGTGCCACAGTGGGAACCATGGTATCTACTTCACTCATTTATTCTTTTGTTGGGATGGGGGATAGACAGGCAAGTGTTCATAGAATTGAGTTCATGTATGACTTTGAGTTAGATGGTTTGACCCACCATCTCCATTGAGTAACCAACAAGTGAAGAGTTGATGAAGTGTTCAGTAGCCATCCAGAAAATACAATCATCCTCCCACACGTATATAGGACTCACTGGAAATTTCACAATCATTCTTGATTATTCAAGCAAGGTATCTGTAATTAGCTTAGGGATTGGACAAAGAAAGTGACAATGGAGAGTCACAGAGCACTTCAGAATGTAAGGCTCACATGTGACACTTTAGAAAGACAGAAGAGATTTACAGGAGAAAGCAAGATGTGTTGGCTGAGCTGCAGAGGCATTGCTTCAAAGTCCCACAAAGATGGGATGAGTCTGCTGTGAGCTCAGCGTAAGCAAGCATTAGAATTTCAGTATTCAAGTTCATAGGCACAGGTTAAAACAAAACAAATGACGGAAAACAATCCAAATGAGCCACAACTTTGGGTCCCAGAAAAGCATTCTTTCCCTTTGTCTCCATGGTCTTTGTTGATAGGCCGGTAGGTGGGACATCAAGGTAAGGAGCACTGTGTAGTGTTGTGGAAGAATTCATCTTGACTCAAATGAACAAGCAATAACAAGATAACTTCAGGCAAAGGAGGAAAGAATTGTCAAGGAGCTCTTTGCTTGCAGGTCATTGTTTTAGAAAGATTTTTGCTCTGACCTCAAAAGGGATGTGTAGTAATTGTGGTAGCAGAAGTTGAGTTGAATGGATGCTCAAACCCCTGGGAAGACAACTTAACTGTGCCATCTCATTGTATCCTTTCTGTGATCGATTACTGTGTTGGTATTGTCCTCTGTTTTCCAGCTTTAGAGACTGAAGTAGAGAAAGATTAAATCACTAGCTTAAGGGGCAACATCAAAGTTTGAAGGTAGAATCCGGTGATCACCTGGACATCATTGCCTCTGACTATAGAAAGCAGAAACGTATGTTGATTTTGCTGACTAACAACTGTGTGCAGACTCTGAGATAGAATCTGCAGAACTGGGAAAAATCCCTGTCCAAAGAGAAGGACAGCTTTGGAGGTCATTGTCTTTGAGATGATGAGAGCACATTTGAAGGGGTATTAATGAGATGTTTGCTCCTGAGAGCAGAAGAATGCTGCACAATTCACTTAGCAACGCTCTACATATGTAGGCATCCACATGCACATGTTCACGTACCTGGCCCCACCACGAGAAAATGTTACCACTAGAGGCAAGACTTAATCAGAGAACTTTCTCAAAACCCTGTACAATTATTTCAATATATTGTAGGACAACACATAACAAGGCTAGAGAGATTTGCAAACTTAAAGGAGCCTTAGAGCAAAATGCCTCTTTAAAGATTAAAGTGACCCGGATTTACACAGTCAGCTTTATTTGTGCTAGGCTTATCTACTGGGCATGATTTATCCATTTCCTACAGTACTCCATAGAGGAAATGGCTATTTGTGGTTATACCCACAATCTCTATGAGTGCTTTTAAGAATGAAGTGGAAAACTCACATGCGTGTAGGGACTGCTCAAGAGAGACCCCAAATCTAAAATACAAAACAAAATAACACAAACAAGTTTTCATTTAGAGAATATCAATCTTAGCTTCTTATAAATGTTTCTGGCTTCATTCAGCATATACCTGGCTGAACATTTCTATATAACATTAAGTTTTATAAATATACAATGGAAGTTCTAGCACATTAGTGGGATACTTTATTTTAAATTTATTTTTATAAAATGAATCGATTCTCCCAAGTTATATTGTAAAAAAAAATTCAAGTGATTTTACTTTTAGAATTAAGACTGTTTTTTCTTTCTTTGTTTTGTATGTGTATGTGTGGAAATAATGCATGCATGCGAGTATGCAGTGTGTGCTCTTGTGGGTTCATTAAGAGGGCAGGGGAAGATGTTGAATATTTTCCTCTACCACTCTCTACCTTATGCCCTTGTGTCATGGTTCGTATATATGTGGCCCAGGGAGTGGTACTATTAAGAGGTGTGGCCTTCTTGGAGTAGGTGTGGCCTTATTGGAGTAGGTGTGGCCTTATTGGAGTAGGTGTGTCACTGTGTGTCTGGGCTTAAGACCCTCATCCTAGCTGCCTGGAAGTCAGTATTCTGCCAGCAGCCTTCAGATAAAGATGTAGAACTCTCAGCTCCTCCTGCACCATGCCTGCTCGGACGCTGCCGTGCTCCCCACCTTGATGATAATGGACGGAACCTCAGAACCTGTAAGCCAGCACCAGTTAAATGTTGTCTTTACAAGAGTTGCCTTGGTCATGGTGTCTCTTTACAGCAGTAAAACTCTAACTAAGACACCTTGAGACAGGGACTCTCACTGGACTTAAAGCTAACCAGCGAACTCCCAGGATCCTCTTGTCTTCATCTTCCAGTGCTGGGTGACAGGCACATGCAACTCTGCCTTGCTTTTTATGTGGGTGCTGGGAACTTGAATTCAGATACTTATATGTGCATAATTAAAACTCTTACCCGGAGTTCCATCTCTCTAGCCCATGTCCTGTAACTTTTGAGTTGTCATTATTTCACAAGGCTGCAACTTCAGTGTTAGGATTGGAAGTGGTCGAGTCATTTTTAT
Organism: Montemys delectorum; assembly: GCA_019843815.1. NCBI lineage: Eukaryota > Metazoa > Chordata > Mammalia > Rodentia > Muridae > Montemys > Montemys delectorum. The sequence continues at coordinate 42,008 of JADRCD010200472.1, read as the reverse complement.
TAAAAACCACATGCAATAGCTTCTATGTATAAACAATGCACAAGCAACCGATGTAACATGTTAACTAACTTGAGTGATGTTAACCCGTCATTGTGCCTTGTCACTGGGGGATACAGAGCAATATGAAGTAATCCCTATCATGAAATAGTTATGCCTGTGCTAACTGCTAATACATACCATTGTTAGGTTATGCTTGGACATACCTTTGCTATCCATAAATGATGAATATCACCACTATCGAAGAAGTTATATAACTGGCCCTACCTACAAAATCTATGTCACTTGGGAAGTTGAGCTTAGACCTTGTTGCCCAATGTAGACCACAAAGAGGTTTCGCTATTATTTTGCTATTAATTTGTGGTAACTGTGGTGGCAATGTTTCACATTGCCTTGGAGGCTGATCATTTACTAATGATTGTACAAATCTTCTTAAATGCCTTGAACCAATATGTCTCCCATTCTTGTTGATTGGCTCTGTGTATGAGCAACTCTGTTAGGATGTGCCTTTAGTGCTCTGGGTCTATACAGGTCTACTTTAGCTTTCACTTTACCTCACACACTGCTTCACAGTTAGAAGTGAAAGATTAGGCATGGGCAGGTATGCTGGCCTCCATACTTAGTTATCTATATCTGCTGAAATGTTTCTATAAGCAAAGCTATTACATTAACCATATTTTTCATTAATATTTTTCTGTAAGCCTTTTGTTGGCCGCACCACTGCCCTAGATAGCTATGACATTAAACAGTTGCTGCTGATTGTTCCCAACTATTGTCCATGGATGCAGCTTCTTATGTAGTGGTTTCTGAGTCAAGCCAGAGAAAGATAGCCTGGTAAACAAAGTCTCTCAGGATGCAGCCAGACAGGTCAGATAAGAACTGAGTCTGAGTTGTACACGGGAACTTGTGGGATCTGTCTAGTGACTGTCCTGTTTCTGGGCTTCATGTCTTTGGTTCCAAGGCTTGTGGTGACAATACCATGACAGAAGTGGGAAGAAGAGAATGGAAATAAGGTGAGCTAATACTCAAAACTTCTCTTCCTCAAAAAATTTACCCTGTTTCGCTTGTGTAGACATTTGTGTGCATGCCTTTGGCCAAGTGTCCGATTTCTGAAAAAGTTAACTTTGACTAATTTTTCCAATTTTCCTATTTCCTTTTGTGGAGGAGTGAATTTATAGAGGTTATTTTGTAATTCATTATGAAGTCTCAGCTATGTTTATTTTAAAGCAAGTTTTTTCCCCACTGCTGTAGTTAATGAGGTGGCTGCCAGAGGCAACTTCCGGTGATGCCTCCTGGTTTCTTTCAAGATGGCAAGGGAGGGAGGGAGGAAGAGAGATGAATGAGTAGGAGAATAAATGTGAGTGAACGATTTAGCTGCAAAGCCGATGTAAACCAAACTGACCCAGACTTACCCTTCTCTGACACTCATATTAGTTAATCAATGGCAAAGAGAAGAAAATTCCATAGTTATCTTAGTTAGCTTAGTTTAAACATCTGGAGATAGATGAGTATTGGAGAATAAAGCCCCTGCTATCTTCTCTACAGGAGGAGAGTGAACAGCCTTGAAGGAGAAAACTTGTTGAGCAAAAGATGACACAGCAATGGAGCCTCTCGCCCAAGGCGTGACTTTTGTTCTTGCTCTCCTTTTTATTTATGCAAAGATGTTTTTCAATGAGGGAAGACTATTCCTGTCATCACACCATAAGATAATTCATCCATAGAAGCTTTCACCCCTTACTGTGACGTAGTCAGCTTAGAATGGGGTGCCTCAAGAAATAGCGTGGGCAATGGGTTGATGGTTGAGAGCAAGTATGTAGGTAGGAAACAAGTATGCGTTGAGGATGAGAAGCATTCCGTTGTGTCTTTCTGTCCACACTGGAGACCTTGTTGAGTTCACTGTTACGTTTGGAAGCAGTGGCGGTGATCTGCAAAGCTTCAGTTATTCCATTCCTAGAAACAGTGACAGGTATATGTCTATCAAATGCTATTAAGTGTAGTGCGTTACACACTTTGGCCCCTGCAAGCTTACAGTAATTACTACCAACTGCAGTCCATCCCACTTCGAGCAGCGAACATCATTTCAGGAACATCGTATCCTGTCAGGGGGCTCATTTGTAACTCATTCTTCACCTCCAAGCAGTGAATTGGTGTTGTAATCATGACCCTAGTTCTCATGATGAATACATCGAGTCTCAGGAATATGAATCATATGACAAACATTCCACACTTAGCCCACATTAGGACTTGGCTTTGGGACTGACCCAGTGCTCTTGCAAATGAGTCTTTTTCAATTGAGTGGAAGTAAGTACAATTCTTCTCAGAGTCATGAACAAAAAAGAAGCCAGTTACGGATGTGTCACTGTTTCCTGATGTTCATAGTTGAGGCAATTTTGCACTAGTTGAACCAGAATGCCTATGGGGGACAATAAGACACAGAGACACCCAAGCATAAGTGATGTGGATGGAGAAAAAAGCAGCAAGAAAGACGAAGCATGCATGTATTCATTTGGCAGCCTTGAAATAAGTTGGGTGCAGTGGTACACACTTTTAATCCTGGAACTCAGAAAGCAGAGACAAGTAGATCTCCGTGAGTTCAAGGCTAGCTTGGTCTATATAGAGAGTTCCAGGCCAGCCAGAGCTAGATAGTGAGACCCAGTATCAAAAGGAAGAAAATGGCCACAGTAATCAATGCATTTATTAGGTAATTAATTGTAGGATGGAGTGAATTCTCATTAGCATCACATTCTTTCATCTTGCTAAGTGAATTGAAATGCTTTCTAGAACAGGACTATGACTTGTCAATCAACTAACTCACGGCCTCAGGTCCGTGAATCATAATGTGCAGATAACGGTCATATGTGGCAAGCAGCAAGGCTCCCTAACGTGTTCACATTTGGTCTTGTTCCAGTATTCCAGACTTCCTCTTTTCCAGCGCAGATAGCAATTATCACTTTTGATGTGGCTTTGAAATTGTAGACCAGAACCCTTGTGAAGTGCATCAGACATTCTTGGACTGTTCTCGGGACATTCTTCTCTCGGATCCACGGAGCCAGCTGCTCCTCTGCCTTAGTCAGTCAGTGTTTTGTGATGCTTGTGAGAATGAGAGTATAATAAAACACAGCCTTAGACATTGATCCAGTGGCAGCTATTTTAAGGCGGCGATTATAGCAAAATGAGACACTGATTTATAACGTATTGTTCCTTCTCGCCCGGGGCAAATTGCATGGTGTGCCCCAGAGGAGACTTAAGTGTGTCACTGAGAAAAGAACACACTCCGGTTGTAGCTTCAGAACAATCCAGTGGGCATTCTCTCCATGTGCGTGCTAACAGAGAATGCAGGCTTCTATTGCAAAGTACTTATTGCTACAAGTTATTGATGTCTTTCTGGTAGCTGCCCCAGCGCTTTGAAAGGATCACACAGCTATTAGCACAGTTCAATATAAAAGTCCTCCCGCTGAAGACAGCTTTACTGACACGGCACATCCCAACCCGAAATCAGAATTCCAGTCAGAACTCACAGACTTGGCACCGGCACTTTGTGACTCAGTATCAAACACCATCTTGTAGTATTTAACCCTGCAGCACATAACCCTGTCACTTTTTTTTTTTTTTTTTTAAAGCACATCACATTAGAAAATTGGTTTCTATGATAAATTGAGTGCATTGTACCACAGCTCCAAATGAAAGCATTAGCATCCAAAGGGTCCTGCTTTGTTCTCTTGTTCACGGTGGAGTTTTGTTGACAAAGCATTGACGTTCATACTGAGGAAGTCAAGGCATGCTTTTCTTTGCATAGCCACTTACTCTGCAGATTGCTTTCAGCTAAAACTAGGTGACTTCTGAATTTAACAGAAATCATGTTTAGATACTTCAGTGATGTCTAGGTCACTACAAGGAGTAAGATCACGATTGTGGAATTCTTTGACATCATCCACTGCCAAAGAAATATCATGCATTGAATGTAAGTCGGTTTAGTGTCAGATAAAAGGAGCAGTTAGGCTTGCTTAGTTTTGTATAAGCAAATTCACTTAGTTTTGTGTAAGATTTTACTTCGCACAAAGGGAAACAAACTGAGCCATTTTCTGATCACACTTTTGGTAACTAGGAGAGCTAAGGTTTGAATCAGCTTTTGATTGCAAGTCTGTGCTTTTCCATTATGCCCTGTTGCTTGTCAGCAACACAGAGTCATTTATCCCAAGAAACCAGTTTAAAGCATCCCCCGTAGGTTGGCTGATCTGACCGTTTGCAGTGGTTTCAGCTCAAGCGCTTGTCCTAATAGGCTCTTTTCATTGCACCTTTGGCCACATGCTCCAGGCCATGCAGAAAGCCACTGTCTTACTGCAGTTGTCTTTCCTGGATTTCTCTTGGGACGTTTTGTCTTCTTTGATATACAATATCACGCGCCAGAAACAAGAATGCGGTGCAGCTTGAGATTAGTGTAAAATGAGCTGGTAAGGGCTGAAATCTGACTTGCAAAAATGAGGACACTAAGCTAAAGAATTAAAGTTAGGGCTTCTGTTTTTCACATTCTAAAGCACAGAGAACAGTTTTCCACATATGAGGAGGTTAAAGTGTGTGCATGTAGTGATTCTGGAGTGCTGCGAGGTAATTAATACTCATGAGCTACAGTTTAAGGTATGGGCAGTAATTTTACTCATTAGCTTCATCTTCAAAAGTCAGTACTTTGTCTTTTAGATAATAGCTTTTTAAAGTTTAGATGTTTTTAACTTTTCATTTTTATTATAATATGTGTGAATATTCAGCTTGATTGACTGTGCACCATGTGTGTACATTGCCATGGGGGGACAGAAGAGAGTACTGGATCCCCTGGAGCTGGAGTTACAGATGGTTGTGAGGTATCATGTGGGTGCTGGGACTTGAACCTGGGTCCTTCAGGAGAGAAGCTGGTGCTCTTACTTGATGAATCATCTTTTCTGATCCATAGATACCTCTTTATAGAACTCCTACTGCAGTTTTTGGTGCTATACTTTGGAATGTACTTTTCTTCTTGTTTAAAATTTTTTTTGATTGAAGTTTTTTTAACATAGGATCTTTTGCATAGATAAATCTTCATGTAACCATTATTGTATTATTGATGAATTTTATACCTTTTTGTGTGTAAACACTCCCATTCCTAAACATATGTGTGCTAACTATGGTGACATTAGAAACATCTGATGAAATATAACAACTGGTGATTGTCATGATGCAGGAGAAATATTAATCACTAAAGTAATATATACTCCACTATCTGTAGCACAGTAGTTAATTTTATTGCAGCATCCTTTGGATGATTAGAGAATGTGGGAGGCCTGTAGCGAATGTGTAAGATAGGGATTTCACCCTGTTGGCATGGCATTGTGGATCATTCCCCAAAACAGGAAAAACATTTGTATTACTCCTTAATTCTGTACTCACAATTCACCTACTTGAAACAATGTATCTCTGACCTCAAGTGATACTTAATACACTTCTACAGTGTTGATCAGACATGTTAAGTAGCAAAAGTTTCAAATTATGTATTAACACTTCGGCAAGACCACTCTGCCTTCACGCCTTACATTGTAAACAGCGTTCCTTTTGAAATCTACTTAGCGCTGTGATTTTTGAATTCTTTGTGCTTACTGTTGGTGGTTGGGTTGTTGAAACAATCCCAGGTTCGGTGCTGGTAAGCTGTCCAGTGTGTTTTAAGTGCAAGTTAATTTCACAGATTGCACCTTCCAAAGATGAGCCACTCGATAGACGAACATCCTCAGGTCCTAGGTAAGCCATGTTGCTGGTGATGAGTTTGATGCTAGTGAACCAACCAAACATACTATGTGAGATGTCTTTAAGGAAGAGAGTCACACAGAAAACAAAGTTATATATCAAACAGTTGATGAACGTGTATGTGGCCAGAGGCCTACGGGAGCCTCACTTTCAGTTGCCCCTTGGTACAGTGGCTCAGTCGGCAATCTATTGAGATTGTGTTATTTTGTGTTACTTTGAAAACAATTGTTCTGAGCATAACAACAGTGAATTTCAGTTGGAGCCGTAACTTACCTCCCAAACCAGGACTCTTCCAATTCAGCTATCTAGGAACTCATCTTTTCATGGGCAAGTGTGCCCCACAGCTCAAAGGACCTTTCTTTTTTTTATTAGATGTCTTTTCTAGAATTTCCTTTGAGCATTTTGTTTCACCTTCACTTCTGAATTTCCGTACGTCTTTAGGCCTCTACGGTAAAGTACTGTATAATTGCTTAGCAGTGAACATTACAGTCCGCTAGGCCGTTGGGTTTCTATGGAGATTTTTCTTTCCATATAAAGGATAATGCAGTTAATGCAAGAGAAAACAATTCATAAGCAGACACAGATGGAAAACATGTTTCTGCATCTTAGCTACTGGTCTATCAAGAATTCCATAGCAACACGGAGAGCTTTACTGAACCTTGCTGTGAACGATGGTGGCCCTTGCATGCTTGGCCTCTGATTGAGGAAAGGCTCTGCGGAATGCCTGGACAAGTTCTCACAGACAAGAAAGGCCTCCATGAGGGTTACTTTCTTCCATCCCCCCTGGCAGAAGAAGGCAAAGGAGACCTGGGGAGTTCCCCTTGATGTTGACAGAGGCACGGCACGATTAATAATTGAACGTTGCTCTTACATCTGGAGACCCAATGGCATGCGGGTTCCTTTTTGTTAATTTGGCACAGACTGAGGTCACATGGGCAGAGGGAACCACAGTTGAAGAATTGCCTCCATCATATTGGCATGTCGGTAGAGCAATTTCCTGTTCAATGATTGATGTGGTCGATTCAGGCCCATCGTAGGCAGTGCTACCACTAGGCAGGTGGCCCTGGGTTACGTACCAAATCAAGCTGAATAAGCATGGAAAACAAGCCAGCAAATAGCTTTTTTCTCAGTGGTTTTTGCCTCAGCACCTGTTTGAGTTTTTACCCTGATTTCCCTTAGTATCAAACTGTGATCTGATCGCATAGGCCAAATAAACACCTTTCCCCGCTACCTGCACTCACAAGTTGATTTCGCTCAGTGTTTTGTCACAGCAACAGAAAAGCAATTGAGTACAAACAGACCTTTTCATAAGACAATAAAAATTTAATTTACTGAGAACAGCTCTTGGTGGATTATTTTTAGAAACAGTTGTCATGGTAGGTACTGATGTGGTCATTTAACTGGAGACTTCCACGTAAGCGGATTGTTCTGTCCCTCAGAGCGTGGTCCCAAGGCCACTTGCCTCATGATCGGTTGAGGCTGTGAGGACGGTGGATCCCACAAGGCCTCAGTTCAGAAGGACACCCAGTTTGAGAGCAGTACTCAGGTGTCTGTGTTTTAAAAAGACACCTTCTGTACGTAAGAGATTGAGAACCAGTCTTCGGAATTGGTAGAATAAGAGCATCTATAATTTAGTTAAGTAAATTATATTTTTTTAGGCAAAGCAGATTTCGTAGTTTTATTTGTTCACCTCATGTGTGCCTGGTGTCCCCCGAGGTCAGAAGAGGGCATCAAATCTCCTGGGACTGAAGTTACAGTTGGTTGTGAACTGCCATGTGGTACTAGGAATTGAACTTAGGTTCTCTGGGAGAACAGTTGGTGCTTTTAACCACTGAGCCATCTTTCTAGACTCCTAGACATTTAACATTTTTATTCATTAACAATTTTATACATACAGACACTGTAACTTGAGCAACTATATCTCCAACCTTCCAATTCTCATCTACCCCCAAAATGTACTTCTCCTCCCTCTCTCCTCTTCTTCCCTTCTTCCTTTTTCCTTCCTTCTCTCCTTCTTTTCCTTCCTCCCTTCTCCCTCCCTCCCTCTCTTCCTTTCAATAACCCACTGAGTTTGAGTAGTGCTACATGCATGATCCTAGCCAATGTATCAGTGGCTATACCAATAGACAAAGATGACTCCCTCTTGCCCAGAAGTTGCTACCTGCTACTCAGTTGGGGCAGAACCTTATGAATCCCTCTTCCATCTATGCTGAAATTACTAACTGGCTTACTCTTTCACAGTTGTTGTGCAGGTAAGGGCAGCTAGACTTAGGTTATGAGTGCAATAGCCACGTCATGTCTACAAGATACCATTTCACAGCACTTCTCCCCAACCCTGTCTCTTACATAATCTCTCTCTCCTCTTCCAAGATAGTCCTTGAGCTATGAAGGGGCTGAAGCAGGTGTCTCAGGGTTCAACACTCAGTAAGCACTTTTTCTAAGTACTTTATCTGGTCATGAGTTTCTGCATGGATTGATGCTCACTACAAAAAGAACGTTCTCGGACAGAGACTGAGAACAGTAGCAACCTGTGGGGATAAACATTAAATATTTAGAAGGCAGTTCAACAACCTGTCTGGCCACAGAACAGTTAAATTATTCCTCTAGGGACCATGAACTGCTGAGCCATGGTCTTTTGAGCAGGTTTATAGTGACGGGTTTGAATTCCTTCCTGTAGAGTAGGTCTTAATTCCAACAAAAACAGTTGGATGCCCCTATAGAAGTCATGCCATTATTGTATCTGTGGGCATATCTTTCCTGGCAGGTCTCTATCGCTGCATGCAGGTTCTTCAACTGGATGGATCAGCGGACTTTCCTTCCCCAGTGTTGTGTGTCATAACTTTCAGCGTGATGAAAGCTAGCCAGTAGAGAGTGATAGTTTAAGAGACGACTCGCGGTAAACAACACACACCAGGTCCAGACAATACCACGTGTAGAAGGTTTAATTGGGGAGAGTGGGGGGAGGTCGCGCACAAGACAGAAAGGGAAGAACAAAAAGGGGCGGAGGGAGGAGGGTTTCTCCTTTATATCTGCGTGATGACGCATGTACTGCCCAGGTGAAATTGGGTAGCCCTAGGGGTTCTTGGGAATGGGGGGGGCATTGCCATGGTAACAGATCTATGGTCCTGCCTATCTCTAGGTGCAGGCACTTGGTGATGCTAACAGAGAGAAAGTTTCTAGTTCCTTTCCAGCTTGATTTCTTTTTGTGCTGCAACCAAAATGTGTTCTATCTTTTGCAATGGGGTCTTTGTGGTAAGCAAAAAAGCGCAATCAGATGGCGTAAAACTTAAATAACTTCTTGGTTTCTTTGCGTTGGTGTACCTGTGATACTGGTGAAGACAAGGTCAGGTTCATGATGCAGTCAAGCCTTTGAATACCTTTTAACACATGAAAATACTCACAGTTTTTGCTAGAAAATCAATTCGATTCCAGTGACTGTTTAAAGCTAACTAAAGTAACTCCATTTCTTTCCAGATTCACACAGTACATCTATTGAAACCATAAGGTAGATTTGTAGACAATCTATGTAGCAAAGAGTTATTTAAAACAATACAGGTTTTGCGTTCAGCTGTGTAGATTTATTTAATCTTGAGTCTAGGACTGACAGCCTCCTTTGGGAATATGTCTGGTTTATAGCTGTGACGACAACATGACCTTCTTCAACTCTCTTGGGTCACTGAGGAAGTAGTTGACTAGGAATATGAAGCAAGGATTCTAAATCCTACCTTTAGCATTAAAGTGAAGGGAGATAACATTTTTAACTTGAACAATCAAAATGTTCTATTAATGATAGAACATTTGAGTCAGTTATTAAACTTAAATAGCCAAATAATAATTATTTCAAATATAAATTCTTATAAATATTTTATAGGTCTTTAAAATATTTTACAGATTTGAACTTGTAGGTTGTCAAGTTTCTTTAAAAATCAGCTTTTTAAGAATAAGGTTGTTTGGTTGGAGAGATGGCTCAGTAGTTAAGAATAGTTGTTGCTTTGTCAGAGGTTCTGGGTTTGATTATCATCACCCACAGGGTAACTCACAATAATCTGTTCCAGGGGATCCCACCTCTTCTTCTGACCTCCAAGGGCATCAGACACACACACAGTGTACATGTGTAAACATAGGCAAAGCATTAATGTATATAAAAGAAAGTAAGCCTAAAAAAAGATACTTCTTTGCCAGGTAGTGGTGGCACAAGCCTTTAATCCCAGCACCCGGGAGGCAGGGAAAGGCAGCTCTTCATGAGTTTAAAGCCAGCCTCATCTACAGAGTGAGTTCCAGGACAGTCAAAGCTACACAGAGAAAGCTGTCTTTAAAAATAAAAGGTAAAAAGTAAAAAAAAAAAAGTTTGTTTTTTTTTTAATTGTTTAAATGTTACCATTAGAATTTAGATTAAAGAAACAATCTGGCCAGGCAGTGGTGGCCCACGCCTTTAATCCCAGCACTTGGGAGACAGAGGCAGGTGGACTCCTGAGTTTGAGGCCATCCTTGTCTACAGAGTGAGTTCCAGGACAGCCAAGGCTATACAGAGAAACCCAGTCTCTAAAAACACCAAAAAAAATAAAAAAAAAAAAAAAAAAAGGCTGGGTGTGTTTGTGTGTACCTTTAATCCCAGATTTGGGTGGTAGAAGATGGCAAATTTCTGAACTATAGTGTAACTTCCAGGCTAGCCAAGACCATGTAGTTTTTTAATACTCACCCCACCAAAAAAAGAAAAAAAGAAACAATTAAGTTATTGGTAGCATTATGCATTGTATCTGAATAAAAAACATGGCAGTAAGAATGTAATTATAAATAGTAATTTGTTGTTTGGCTTCCTTTGAAGGTTGTATTCCATTCTCTTTAAGTATTTGTGGCCATTATGCTGAAAGTCACACCCACTTGAAAAGGTTACCACCTATTTCATAGGTTAAAATAACCAAGAACATTGGTATTACAGCACCCAGGAAAGCTAACATGGTATAACATATTGAAGGAGGAAGGATTTTTATTTTCAATATGGTTTGAGCTCATCATAAGTAACTGGGAGAGATGGGTTTTAGTAGCACCGGCTTAGATCCTTTAACAGGGAAAGTGAGAACTTGGTCCATTAATAAAAGGGCAGTCTCCTCAATACAATGTTACAAATAGCTCTGGTTGATAATAGAGACATTCACAGAGTATCTTGTATCAATACCTCTTTATAACTCCTTTCTCATGTTACAACATGTATGAGTATCTGTTTTGAATAGTAAAAAAATAAAGCAATTTCACAATGTATTTTAAAGCCTGCAAAAGCTTGCTAGGTTCACACATGTTTTTGAATATCTTTGGAAATAGTCTCTGGGATGACACTCATTGCAACATCAACTGAGTTTAATCACAAGAAGTGATTCCTACAGGTACGGAGTTTGAAAGCCGAGCCAACATCTGTAGAATTCAGTGGAGAACCTGTATGAACTTTCATCCTATCCAGCTCAGTAGTTAGGCAGACTTGAGGGGTTTTGAGACTGCCTCATTTTCAGTGAAAACTTGTTCATACAAGGGCACCGGGCTTTACATTTTTGCTGTAGAATTTTCATCAACACACTCCCAGTTATTTAGTGCTTGCTCTGCATGAGACATTGGCTGAGCTGGGAGCCTGCTTCTTGGGGAGGGTTTCTGCTCTGGTCATTTGTTCTCACATCTGGGTTATACAATTCTTAGACTTAGCTCTACATTTTGGCTGCAAAACCTTGAGGAAAACTGTCTCCATGCACCAGTAAGATGTTGGTCTACCACACTCTTTTCAGAGGAATTATAAAGCAAAACCTTGTAAACAACCGGACACTGAGGACAGGAAAGGATCAGTATTAGAGAGAATAAATCATGTTTTGTTTGCTAACTAAAGAGAATGAAAATGGCTTCCATCTGTTCCGAAGGAATTTGAATTTAGTTTCTAGAATTGAGATTTCAATAAGGTCGTTTTGGAGCCTTGCTCTCTTATCCGATCATAGTGAAGTTATCCTTTTGAGGTTGGATTTGACTGCAATACCGAAACACCTTTCTGTGTGTTCCTGACATCCTGCTCAGTGCGGGGAACCAAGTGTATGGTAGTAAGGATATTTCTGTATTTGATGCATGATAGAATTAATGTAACCTTCAAATCTTCGTTTAAAATGCCATTAAAATTCTTTGCATTCCATGGGATGAACCACAGAGTGTCTGGCAGAGAATCTTTTTTAGATAGTCTTTGTGTCTACTCTGAATGGCATTTGTTCATAGGACTCGGCACCACAGGGCTGTTTCTGAATATCTCATCAGCTGAGATAAACCACAAGTACCTAAAGTGAACTAGATGTCTGCTTAATCTCAGGAAATCTTCCAGTTCAGAAATATGGGTTCACCAATGAGCAAAATCAGTTAATCTTTGAAATAAAATGTAATGAACCAATAAAAGAGGCACAGTTCACATGGCTGACATCATACTAAATGTCTTCCAGAAAGCAAGGATTTTTCTCATAGTGAGCTCTCTCTCTCTTTTGTTGTCTCTCTGTGTAGATTTTTGTCCCCTATAGAATAGACAAAGATCCAATTGATGAAGAACTCAAAACCATCGGTGGCAGTGATATGGGATCATTGCCTTTATTAGATTAAAAGTATGGCTGTGACATTTCATACCTTCTATCCTGAAGCCGTGTTCTTGAATCCAGATACAAATAAATGTAACAGTTTTGAGATAATGGTAGGCAGAGAAACAAATATGCAACTGCTTTGGCACAGCTTTTTTATTTTTTATTTTTATTTTTTGTCTATCAGGGAACCAAAGAAGTTGATTTATTCGATTCTAAATTGGCCTTTTATAATTGCATACTGACACTCAGCATGTGATCTCAAGAAGACATCAAAATGACAGCTATTGCTTGAACATTCATTTTTCCTTGGGCAATAGTTTTAAGACTACTTGTCTGAGGACGTATAAGTTCTTCAGCTCATGGGATATGTCAGAAGTAAATGAAAATACGGGTGTGGCTGTGCCGCACGCAGGGAGTAAAACAGGCAATGGAAACCCTATATTTACTTTGTGTTTCTTTTTGGAGTAGTGGCACCAAGAGCCGTGGGGTGTGTGTGGTGTAACTAAGTTTGGAGGTGGGAGCTCAAACCTCTAGCAAGAAGGCTTATATTATTCGATCTCACTCTTCTTTGTATCTCAAAACAACCTCCTCACTCCCTCAGCGAATACTGACAGTAACTGCCCAAAACACATGCTCTCGAGAACACAGCGACAACGAGAACTGTTGGTAAGAATACTTGAGCAGAAAGAAACCTAGCCATGTGTAACTACATGCCAGAGTCTTCTGTGGACTCTGTTTTATGACCTGTAAAACGGGAGATTTATAGATGCTCTGGACAGTTTACTCCTATTCTATTATGATTTGGTAATTCTACAAATCCTCCCAGCCTGGTGGACTTGTGTTCATACTTACAGAATCCCAGGTGAGGCCCGAGGAACGTTCCCAGGGAGTTTATATAACTCCCCTGTGTAACTCCTACAAGTTTGAAGTAGTGGTTGGTGATCTATGAATAACTGGGCTGACATCCTTGAAACACACCGGATCACATGATCCCGGGGCAGTAAACAGGGATTTTTATGAGATACTTGTCATTGGGCTCAGGCATTCTCACTAGGGCCTTCCTTTGTCAGAGAAGATAATATAGAAGGAATCATCACTATAGTCGTAACCCAAAGATCTATTTTAGGCTTGAAATATAGACTTCAATATGATCTTATTGAATTGCAAACTTTCATAGAAATGGTGGAAGCTGACTTGGTCATTTTTCCCTCACTGGAGGAGTATAGGGCTTACATTTCAGTGCATAGTTATTTAAAAGGATGAATTTTATATTTATTTATTTATTTATTTATTTTTGAGCAATGAGGATGAAAATTGGTGATATATATGTGTGTGTATGTGTGTATATGTATGTATATATACATATGTATGTATATATACATATGTATATATCTCATTCAAGTCAATGAAAGTTCAAGAGTAAGCACATGTTTTCAGCACGTTCTTGAAGTTAGGATACGTATATAGTTTCTGGCATGGGAACTAGGAAGTTAGACTGCTTTATTTGAGCAGGGACATGGCAGAATGACAAATTATATCATTGTCTAAACAGAGGTTGGATTGTCCTGATTTTGTATAGAACTGACAGCTTAAAATCTTCCTGGGGCGATTCTTTTTAAAGCTGTCTCAGACAGTCAAATTGGATCAGTTAAAAAAAAAAAACAATTGATTGTGCAGAATTTTAATATTTAGTAGTATTCTATACAGCAGTAAATAGTCTATACTATCGGTAAAACATATCTCTGCAAACAAAAACTATTGAGGTGTCTCAAATTACTGCTGGCTAGACATGATAAACCAGATAATAGGATTGTCCTAAGTGTGAGCATCCATCATCAAGTGACTGGCAGCAGCGCAAAGGTTTCACTGTGTACTGTGTGTTGTGTAGTTGACACACAGTGTGCTGACTGTCATCTACGAGGATGGTCACTTCAGGAATAGTACACCCCTCCCGAGGAAGAGATGGGTACAGGCTGGGCATAGGTGGGTAGGCTCTGAAGCCAAATGACTAATACAGAGCTGGCTCACCATGAAGTACCTATGGGAATTAACGGTTCTAGGTGATCTGCATGCAGCCAGAGCTGTGGGCTGCCACAAGCACTCAGTGTTACAGTCACTTGCTGCTTCATACTTTCAAATTTGCAGTGCTTCTAGATGCTAAATTTAGCATATTAATAGTATGTTTTCCTTAGCGTTTTTTAATACTTAAAAGACTAATCTACCAAAATGGGTTTGCACACATCTGACACATAGTCCTTAAAACACCCGTGGGCGTTATATTTCATGTGTTTCAAATAAACATTACTATAGAATCAAAGGAATGGATAAGATTAGCATTCAAATATGTCAAAATGAAGAAATTCTAATCTTGCCTCAATGAGATATAAAGGAGACAGGTTACAGAAATCACTTTGTGTGCAACTGTCCAGACACTGCACCATCAGCATTACTATTATTTTTAAATTCTGTGGCGATGTACAGCAAGAAGGCTGTTTCCAGGGACAGGAGAATATGTGAATTGTGGTGGTCACTGCGCCTAGCATCCTTAGGGTACTGAATGGTTTTTGACGAATTTACTGACCTGTTTACATAATTTGTTAGAGAATGTCTACTTAAACATTTTGCCCACAGTTAGTTGGATTACTTGTCTTTTTATTGTATGTTTGTGGGAGTTCTGTATAGTTCTATATGTTTTCTGGTAGTGTCCTTTGAAGCACCAGTGTTCTTAAGGGTTGGCAATGCATGGCTCTTGCACTTTGCACAAGGTTGTTTGTGGTTTTGGAATTATGTCTAAGAAGTTTCCAAATCCGGAGTCACAAAGGTTTGCTCCTGGTTTCCACCCTTAGAGTGTTAGTTGCGGCCATGTGCAATTAACTCTGTATGTTCCAGGTAAGGATTTAACTTCATTCCTTTCCCCATAAATATTTTTCTCAGCATCACTTGATGGTCCTCATTTTAAAATTCTTAGTGCTCTTTACTAAATTTGCTGACTATAAATATAAGTTCACTATTTCCAAGCCTAGAGTTTATCTAATGCAACTCCATTTAAATAGTAATGACTTTTTCAGACATTTCATAACTTGTCTTTCTTTTAACTAATGTCTCAGCTGAAGCTAATTTTACAAAGTTTAAAATTTGTTTTTATTAATTAATTATGCATGCATGTAAGTCTGTTTGTGGGTATCAGTGCAGCTGCCCTTGGGGGAGCTAGAACCACTTGTGAGATGCTCCATGTGGGTGTTGGGAATTGAATTCAAGTCCTTTTTGTAAGATCAGTACGTGCTCTCAACCACCACGCCATCTCTCCAGCCACTGAAACTAATTGTCTATCAGTTCAGTAAACCGTATTCTCCTTACAGAACATTCATAAATTAGCCATCTATCCAGAGTGTAACTTTTTATATTCAGAAGAAAGATGTGAATCAGAGTTGTTCATGGCTAACATAGTTTATAAGCCCCTTGTGTTTCTAGTAAAGCAGAGAACTAGTAGAAATATACATTTGATTTTACAGTGTAGGACTGACAGCTTTGAAGATGGTTTTGTTATATTAATTTAAGTATACATACAAATGCGATTCACTATTCCAGGAGCTGTGCTCAGTCACAGGATACAAGGTTGAGAAGAGAACAGTGACTTCTGCCCTCATAGGACAATATTTTACGGGGCTGTCTCTTAAAAGTCCTGACAAGAAGCAGAAGCTTGGATAACAAAGAGCCAGTGGTTGACTCTAACCTAAGGGCTAAGTTTAGATGTGACTTTATGTGGCTCTTTCCTCTTGATCTTTAGGTGGAGAGGGCAATATGGTTTTACTAGTTGCTTGATTCTACATACCTTACTAATGGTTATTTATCAAAAGAATAGGGATGTTAAAAAGTTTTCCTCTAAGCAGGGACCGTCCTGCGTAGATACTGTCTTACTCTTGGGTTTAAGATGCTGCTAGGTTAGTGACTTCTGCAGAAATGTTTCTCTGGAAAACATTTGTTGTGGCTGACACAACCCAGATGTGGATCGTGAGAGTAAGTATAAACTCAGCTTCGCTTGATGATTTGTTTACTAGCTTCTAGAATAAAATGGAAAAGAAGTCATGTGCTTTAAGAAAACAAGTGTTTGTTTTGTAGATGACAAATGAAGCTTGCTGAGTCACTCCCTCAAAATGACCTCAGTTGTCATCCTGACTTCCCCATAGACTGTATCTCCCAGCTTTTGTTTGACTAAGGTAAATGAATCTCTCTGTGTTCTAGAAGAGAATTTACAGGCTCTTCTAGAACTATAAAATTCCTCAGTGTAAAGAATTTGCTGAGCTAAATGTTGACCAAAAAGCAATGCATCAGGCTGAGGGTAGAGTCCCCAGACACAGGCAGATTATGGTATACTTAGGTATGTAGTTAGATTTTCTTGTGTATTGCCATTAAAGCAAATATTATAGACTGCGTACATTTCTAATCTGAAAACCAGATTAAACAAGAAAGGGTGGCAAGGTCTTTCTTCTCTGATGTGCCAGCCTTGGCAGGGTGGAAGGGTCTCAGGACATTCACTGAGCACTTATTTAGAACCCTGTCTGCCATCTCTGACACCAATCAAGAAGTTCTGATGGCCTCCAGCTTCCTGGAGCAGGGAGTAGGGGATTTCTGGCTACCTTTGTACTGTGTGTTCGTTCAGTCTCTCTCTCCCTCCCCCCTCTCTCTCTCTTTCTTTCTGTCTCTCTTCTTTCTCCAGTTGGCTCTCCTTTAAGATATCATTTTTCAGACAGATTTTTCCATATTTTAAAATATTTTATTTTTATTATGTGTTTATGTGTCTCTGTGTTGTGGGTTTGTGCATTTGAGCACAGTAACTGTGGAGGCCAGAAGAGGGCTTTGAATCTCTTGAAACTGGAGTTATAGCTGTGATAGATTTTATTTCAATATTCAATTGTTAAGTAATATACATATATGTTATATATAATGTATATTATATATCCACAAACAATTGTAAAATACTGTTTATTAGATTTTCTAAAAATATATAATCTAGGATGTTGCTTAGTCTTATAAATTTTGCATAAATGGTACAGATCACTTTGGTTTCTATTTCTAGTTTGGTTTCCATAATGATCATGCATATAATAATTCCATTATCTTCTTTTTTCTCTTCTCCATACAATCTCTTTCTTTCCTTTATGACCCCCTCTCTAGTGTGATGTCCAATCCCCCACCCCTACATGATTTTAAGAAAACATTTAATGTTTTCTCCCTGAGTCTGGTTCATTTCACTTAATGTGGTGACTTCCGGCTCCACCTATTTTTCTGCAGATGCCATGATTTTATTTTGCTTTATGGCTGAATAAAATTCCATTATGCATATGCACCACATGTGGGCACATATGCCTACATATCTAGGCCGGTTCCATTTCTAGATTACTACAAATAGTGGTGCAAAAATCATGGGTGTGTAGATATTTCTGTTGTATGTTGACTACCTGTTAATTCTGTTTGTATGTAGCTGGCAGGATTTTCTGCCATTCTGCAGGTGGCCTCTTCACACTGATGATTATTTCCCTTTCTCCCTCCCTCCCTCCCCACCTCCCTCTCTCCTTCCCTTTCTTCCTCTTTCCTTCCTTTCCTCCCTCTTTCCCTTCCCTTTTTTCTTTCATTGTTTTATTTTGTTGTTTGTTTATTTGTTTTTTCAAGACAATGTTTCTCTGTAACCTTTGATGTCCTTGAACACACTCTGTAAACCAGACTGCCCTTGAACTCAGAAATCTGCCTACCTCTGTCCCCCAACTCTTGGGATTAAGGGTGTGTGCTACTGCCCCCCCCCTGTTTAGTTCTTCTTCACAGAAGCTGTTTAGCTTTCTGGATTCTCATCTGCCAAGTCTTAGAATTGTGTATTGTAACATTAGAGTCATTTCCAAACACCCTTTGTCTGTGCCTCTATCTTCAGGTGTTTTTGCTCTGGCAGTGGCAAAGTCCTTGGTCTTCAGTTGAGGTCTTTGTTTCATTTGTAATTAACTTTTGTGCAGGGTGGAAATGTATGTCTAATTTCAGCCATTTCCCAGCGCCATTTGTTAATAAGTTTTTCCCCACTCTGGTGGTTTTTTTTTTTTTTTTTTTTTTTGACTCTTTAACGAGTTAGTGGCTCTAGTTGTATAGATTTATTTGGGTCTTTTATTCTAGTCTGTTGTCTGGTTTTGCCATATATACTTTTGCACTGTGGAATAGCAAAAAGACATAGGCCATGCCTCCACTGTTCTTTTTGCTCAGAATTGCTTTTGCGATACAGGTTTCTTCTATGTGAACTTTTAAATTACTTAAAAAAAAATAGCCCATTGATTTTTATTTTATGTGTATGGGTGTTTGCCTACATATATCTGTGTGCACCATGTGTGTTGCCTGGTGCCCACAGACATGGGTGCCAGGCCTCCTGGAGATGAAGTTACAGATGAGCTTGGACTTGAACCTGGGTCCTTGACGGGAGCAGTGCTCTGTACCTTTGAGCTACCTCTCTAGCCCCAAGGATCACTTTCCTTAATTCTGTAAAGAATGTCACCAAGAGTTGGGGTAGGGATTATGTTGAAAATTAATTTTTACAATGTTGGTTCTCCCTGTTCATGGGTATTACATGTCTCACTATCATCTAATGTTGTCTTCAATATATTGAAGTTTTCACTGTAGAGATTTTTCACCTACCTGGTTGTTAATTTATGGGCATGTATGTATGTATGTATGTTTGTGTGTATGTATGTATTTTTGAAGCTAATATGAGTGAAAATTTCTCCCTGGTTTCTCTCTGAGCAAGTGTGTTATCTGTACATAGAAAAACTACTGACTTTGTGATGTCGCTATGGTACCCTGTCTCTTTGTTGTGGTGTTTCTCAAGTCTAAAAGTTTTCTGGTGAAGTATATAGGGTCTTCAAGGTATAGGGTTATGCCACCTGTAAATAAAAATAGTTTTAATTTTTTCATTGTTATTTGTACCTTTTAAATTTCTTTCTCTTATTACTGGCATTCTAGTACTATTCTGAATAAGAGGGGAGAGGGTTAGTATTTTTGTTTCTTTCCCAAGTTTAAAGGAAGTTAAAATAAAAAATAAAAATTTAAAGAGTTATAATATTTCAGTATTACATACTGGGGTCTACACATCTCTCTTAAGAGAACTCTACAGTGCTTTTTTTTTTTTTTTTCCTCACATCTTCCAACTTTCTGCTCTGGGCATTCTGTGGTCTATAAATAATTCTTTCTCTTCTGATAGGGACATATGTGGTGGCTTGAATGAGAAGTGTCCCCCATAGGCTCATGGATTTGAACACTGCCTCTCCAGTAGGTGGCGCTGTTTGGGGAGGCTATGGAACTTTCAGAGGTGGAGCCTTTCTGGAGGAAGTCTATCCCTGGAGAGGGGTGGGAGCAGGCCTTGAGGTTTTATAGTCTCATACCACTCCCTACTTTCTCTTTGCCTTCTGTGTGTGAATAAAAATGTAGCAAGCCAGCTAAGTGTTTCTGTTAGGCCTTCTCTGTGAGCATGGGCTTAATAATGCTCTGATAATGTAAGCCAGAACAAGAAAAAAATAAAATAAAATAAAATAAAATAAAATAAAATAAAAAACAAACAACAACAACAACAAAAACCTTTCTTTTGTTGTTTTCATGGTATTCATCATGGTGTTTGAGCACAGCCACAAAAAAGTAACTGATACACGCCATTCTTCTTATCAAAAAGTGAAATCTAATTTCTTCTCTTTACTCTGGTCTGGCCTGGTCTTGATTTTTTATATCTCAGAGGATGTGGCTGACTTGATCTTATTCTATTTCTGAGGCCATTTTCTGTTAACACTGTCCTCTTCAATTTTCAAATGCCTCACTCTGAAACTCAGCATCTGTGTCTTGAGACTGTCAACCCTTGTTGAGCGTCAGGGTGCAGTTGACAGTGCTGTGGAACACTCAGCTGATAGTAGTCACCATCTGCTGCGAACCAAGAGAGTGAGCCTCCTTGGATGTCTAGCCGAATCAAGCCTTCAGATGCTGACGCCTACCGTCGTTTGTCACTGTGTAGAAGACTAGCCAGCTAAGGCTGCAGGGTTATTAAAGCTAGCAATGCGTTACCCTCCTAACGCAGTCACTGACTTGACAGTGGTTTGTGAGCTAGCCACAGCACATCCTGGCCATTGCTCCTCCTTACTGTAACAGGGCTCCTCTCTTTGTATGACATGACTAGAAATTTCCCATTGAAATATTAAAACAGCTGTGATACTTTCCAGACAAGGAAACCAAGGCTTAGGATGAATCTCTCCAAGGGCGAGTCAGCAGCAAGCAAGTGATAGATACGAAAACCTGCGCTTCTCTAGAAGCATGTTAGTTTTGTTTTGTTTTGTTTTCAAGACAGAGTTTCTCTGTGTAGCCCCAGCTGTCTTAGAACTAGCTCTGTAGACTAGGGTGGCCTCGAACTCATGGAGATCTATCTGCCTCTTCCTCCTCAGTGCTGGGATTAAAGGCATGTACCCCCCCACACACACATTGTCTAGCAACATGTGTTCTTTTTACCACTGCAGTATTATTCATGTTCAGCCACAACAAAAGAGAACCGGTTATCCCTTTAGTGTTACCTGAACTGCTGAAGAGACAGCAGCATGTGGAAGACTGCTGGATGCTGTTTTCTCTGAAACTCAGGAGGAGACTTAAAAAGTCCACATTGAAATGTTTGGCAGAGTCAGAATATCTGCAGCAGTGGGGGTGTCTCTAGAAATTGTCACTCTGGAAAAAAGAGCTATATTTGTTACTCTTAATAGCTTTTAAGTTGTGTCACATAGACTTTTGGATCTGGCTCATCTTTGGATGTGGCGTTTTTATTTATGTGCAAGAGTTTTTAAATTATAAAGCTTACACAATTTTTTTTTAAAAAGTCTCTTAAAGTTAAATATTTAAAATATTTTTAAAATGTACCACAGGCTCAGAGTGGGATGCCTGTGACAGCAGTGCTGTTTAGCAAGAACGTCCATGCTTCCTGTCATCCTCTGCACTAATCACTGCCTCTGACTCTAAGCATCAACCTAGTGATTCCGAATGAACACGCGGTAAATAGAACAGGAGGTGATTTAAAAGGAATCTCCTTCCTACATAGTCTGGTTAAAATAGCTAGACCCAGGCATGGCACTGATAACCTTAAGTGCAACAGGAGGACTGGCTCCCTAGGCATACATTGTGGAAGTCAGAGACGGGGCAGGCATTTTTATTACTGATAGGTGATTAGAAAGGCTGCGGAAGAACTTGACCTACTGTGTAAAATTTAGAGATAGTGGGAATTTGCTGTAGTTGAGGCTGGCTAGAGGAAAGAGTACTGAGTGGGGAGGGCAAAAGCATCTAATTTACCATGGAAAGGGAAAGGAGGTTTTGGGATGGTGGGGAGGAGCAGAGGAGCCAGAAGGTGGAGGATGAGATGGACGAGCAAAAGCAACATTGCTTGAAAATGCTATGAGCCCTAATCCTGTCTGTGCTAATACAATTAGAAAAAAAAATACAGCCCCTTAGGACGAACAACAATATGAACTAACTAGTACCCTCAGAGCTCCCAGGGACTCAACCACCAACCAAAGAGTACACATGGTGGGACTAATGGCTCCAGCAGCATATGTATAGTAGAAGATGGGAAGTCGGTCATCAATGGGAGGAGAGGCCCTTGGCCTTGTGAAGGTTCTATGCCCCAGTGTAAGGGAATGCCAGGGTCAGGAAGTGGAAGGGGGTGGGGTGGTGAGCAGGGGGAGGGGGAGGGGGAGGGAACAGGGGTTTGTTCTTGTTTTTTGTTTTCTGTTTTTTTTGTTTTTTTGTTTTTGTTTTTTTATTTGAGGGGAAACTGGGAAAGGAGATATCGTATGACATGTAAATAAGGAAAATATCTAATAAAAATTATTCAGAAAAAAGAAAGAAATACAAACAAGAAGAGGGACCTGAATAGTGATGTCACTAACATATTAAAGGCTGACCATGGAATAGAAGTCAATTTTGAGAGATTGAATTTCATTCAATTGTGAGAATCTTGGTGTAAAGTATTATTATAGTTTGTCGACACAAGGCAGAGTTGGAAATCTTTCACCTGTAACTTGCACTTTGTTCCTGTAATTGTTCCGTTAGCAGGAACTTAGCTTTTAGGATGCCGTTTGGAGCTTCTTTCCTTTATGTTGGAACCTAGTCTTTTTTTACCCCGCTAAATTGGCTCACCACTGAGCTGTAACAAAACTGAAATTAATGTCTGAAAAGCACCATACATTGTCTCTCAGTATATTCATGAGAACAAGTGTATCTATTGAAAGCAGAGCACACTTTTGAGTTGGGTATTCGATACATTGTGTGGGAATTCTGTAGTTTTCATTGTAAGGATAATGATTTTCCTTTACAAAGATTTCTGAAAGAAAATAAAAATGGTTTAATGATGTCATTCCCAATACCACTTTTGACTGAATTTAATCAATTCTGTATTTTCCTGAAAGACAGTAGAGCCCATTGCCAGGTTTCTTACATTTTAATGTCTTTATTTTTGAAAAAGACAGGGTGCTTTGGCCGACATATTCCTCCATGGCTTTACTAGCTACAATCAAACCCAGCATATCAGGAACTCTCATTACCTTCTGGGATAATCTCCTATCAGCTGTTCCGTGCAATAAAAGTAAAGCCTTTGCCATTCAGTATTGTTATATGATTAGCCTCACCTGCTTTTGCAAACTGAAATAGATGCCCGCTTATTCTGAGTATGTGCAGGGCACTATGCAGCCGTTGCTTTGGGACTGTCCTTTGTCACATTGGATTATCATTGAGGTAGTTAAACACAGTTGTCAGTGTTTAGTCAAAGTCATCTTGCCTTTAACAACAGGTACCTGTTGGAAGCCCTGTGAAGAGCTCTATCCATGGACCACTCTCAGATGAGCGGGAGGAAGGGTGGGTGTTGACAGATGCAGTCACGAAGTATAATGTCCACTTCCTAGGGCATTGCTGGAGGTCCCTATTTCCCCAGCCCAGCATAGCATTATAAGATGTAGCCTAGTGTATGTTTGTCAATGGAAATGGAGAAAACAGAGTAGAAAACAATGAGTTTGAGTCACTTCTGTTCTGTTTGTGATATCTTTGTCAGGCACCAGTTTTCTGCTGCTTAGTCTTCAAGAAATCTGGTTTGGTATGACAGAGAAGGCTGTGAGGACACGAGAGCCTTTTCTGTCTGCAATGGAATTGAAGTATTTACTGCTGTTCTTTGTATGTGTAATAAACTAAAACATGGGAGGGCTTATTTTTATTTTATTCTTTTTTTTTTTTTTACGTTGTGTGGAAGTGATAGTAATTTTGGGGAAAGTTCCTAGTTTCCAGTTACCTAAATGACATCAAAATACATAACACTTTCTTACCTGGGAAAAGATAGATTTTTTTTTTTTTTTTTTGGTTTCCTTAGGAAAACCATCTTTCTTCCCATGTCTTAGCGTTTTGATGGAGAAGCACAGGGTGATGGCTACAACCTGTAGCACATGGCTCAGCATTTCCTGAGAGGATACATCTCAGTCTGTGTTTGGCGAGTGACTGCAGTAAGCAGAGACAACAGAGTGTGTGAGGTGGCTTTATTGGTTTTGGCATCCTGGATTTCCTGTATCTGGAAGCATAAATGTTAGCTAGGCTATGGAATCTGCTCTTCCAGTGGATGCAGTGGTTTGCCTGGACTGATATGTGAGAGGTGAAGGGCAGGGCCCACAGCATTTGACTTTTTCCCTGGATTAGTTTTCATAGTGATGTGCAGTATGGTCTAATTGGCAGAGGGGACACAGAATGGATTCAGGTGTGCCACCTTCTCTACTGCTGTTAACCTACAGGACTACCCATTTCCCATCACTAGGAGAGCGCTGCTCACTCAGGCAGACAGGCTTGCCAATGGTTTTAGATGGAATTTTAAAGAGTTGAGGAATATAGATAAAGGGGTTCACTAGCATACGAATTTTATCTCAGCACTTGGGAGTCAAGAGTGCTGGTAGCCACTGACACTAAAGCAACAGGGTTCGCTTTAGTACGGTTACAGGAGCATCCATGGGTCAGACTGACTGGCATTGTAACTCTAAATGCATATTTGGATGAATTATAAATTAAGCACACGTTTCTGGGGGTTTATGACTTCTCCCCAATATCCTGGTGGTTTCTAAATGAACAATAGCAAGGATTGTCACGAGTCACTGACTCACTGCTGTAGGATTAGTAAAGGTTTTGAGTTGTGGAGAAATGATTAATGATCACGTCGGAGCAATAGTTCACTTGTCGGCTCTATTTTCTTCAACATTAGCTAAGCAAATAACTAGCTGTCTCCAAATCCTTGCCATCAAAATTCCATTTTGAGAAATTCCAATGAAAGTCGACCTTCAGCACCTGAACCACGCAAGCGTTTGGTCAATGAGAAGAAGCCGTGGGGACAAGCCACACAGAGCTGCAAACAACTGTACAGCAGCCCCGAAATGGTCTCGTACAATTCAAGCTGGCTGTGTTCTTACCTCGCATCACTACATCTCTGTCCCAGGAAGACTGCCAAGATAGTGAAACATCTCCCACCCAACCATCCCCACAGTTAATTGATGGCTGGATACAAGGTACTTGGCTTCCGCTTGTAGCAAATGTACACGCAGCAGGCTACAGAGGCAGCCACTGTTCCAACTGCTGATTCTTTTGCTTGGCAACTTTGTCAGGAGGCACCACAGAGAACAGCAGCAACCCTTGGGTGCTTTACCAAAAAGCAGAGAAGTCTGATAGGTAACCCCAGCATGACGATAAACAGAGGGCTTATCAGGGTGTCCAAAGTGTAGAATGTCCAGTTAAAGGCGGCAGGTAACAGACTAGATTGATAACATTTTGTGCATTTTTTTTTGTTTTGTTTACAACTGTTAATTCTTGTATTTGCAACCTCTTCCAATATTAAATACCAAAAGCAGGTTTCTGCACGTGACTTAGGAGTAGCAACTACAAGAACCTCACGTGGCTTAGTTCAAGGCCAGGTCCAGCTGACTGGGTAGCCCTCTGGAGTCACTGATGTATTAGAGCAGACAGTAGACATGCGGGAGCTGTCGCTGGTCACAGGGGTTTTTCCTCTCCCACTTTATCCCCTCCCAGGTTCTTGCCAGATTTGCTTTACATTTGAAGTTGATTGAAATGGGTCTCACAGTTAACCTGTCAAGTGTAACCCCCATGATTTAAAGAACTTTCTCTTTATTCAGTTGCTGCAAGACATGGAAGGTTTTTTTTTGTTGTTGTTGTTGTTTGTTTGTTTTAAATCTGCATCTTTTTTTAGCAGACTGGAGAGGACCAAATCAGCATCTGACTTACCCCCCCCCCCCCAATTAATGGAGAGGCATGGTCAGGTGCATGAGATGAAATGTGTGTCAGAAAGGTGGACCTTTGGTGCCAAGAGTCTGTTGTAGGTAATGACCCTCTCAGGTGCTCAGACAGTTTCTGGAAAACATGCAGCATCATACCAGCTTAGATGTGGCAAGCCTCGCTTCTTCTGAAAGCGTAGGATGCTTTAGCGTGCAGCTTATCTCATTTGTCTTCGTAACATCAGTGAGAAGTAGTTTTGTGGCAGGTGTAGTTATCTCCTTTTTATAGAGAGAGATAGGGAGCCTGAAGGAGGCAGAGAGCCACATAATCCTAGTGTTCTATTAGCGTTTTCTTTCCAGAGAGATGATGAGACCTTATAGGTGCCTGAACTTTACTGGTACACAAGAGATTGACTGTGGAGCCCTTGTCCACAGCAAGGGGATAGTAGCCATTTTGTATCAGGGTAACCTAGTGGAAGCCATGTTTCTATTATAACCTATGCATTATATGTGTTTTTGTATGTGTGTGAATTGAAATGACTGTGAGGGAAAGGGATTTGTTCTGAAAAATGAGTTAAAAATCGTCTTAATCCCTATAAACTAGGAGTTTAGCTTGCCTAGCAGCATGAAGCAGAACCAGATGTTGTTTTTTAGGGGGAAGGCGGCCTGACTGAGCACTTTGGTCATGGAATCTGGGATTGTGCCAAACTTATTGCATTGTCATATCAGAGATGGTGTGGAGAAAAATGATGTAAAATTGCAGGAGAAAAAATGGACTCTTTAAAGAAAAAGGTGTTTGGTAAATTAACTCTATTGTCAAGAGGCTTCGGGTTACATTTGAAGAACGTGTTAGGTGGAACTTTATTAGCTGGAGTACAGGGTTTCTGAGACAACAGAGACTCTGTAACTACAATGGCAGTCCATATTGAAGTCAATATATTCTGTCATGGGCCGAGGAAAGTGGTCAGAGTCGCTGGCAGCTTGACAGTAGCAAGAACGGAGGAATCTTTCTGCCTTTATTTTTAAAATTTAGTTTTTAGATTCTAGGCTTCTATTTTATGGTCTCAGGTGACTATTCTTATTTTTTCCAGTCAGCAGGGGAGGGGGGGGGGGATGTGGAAAATATCTCCAAAGCGAGCAAACCAGAATCCAACATTTCAAGCTGTGTCCACAGAACATAGTTGTGCGACCAGACCTAACTTCAGAAGAGGATTAGAAAAGAGCTCCATGCAGGCAACCCTCGCCCAGCTAAGACGTGAAGGACTGAGTGCTAAAGTAAGGGAAAATGGCTGCAGAAACACTGTGGAAAAACGTGTCATCTACTTTGAGGCATAAACTCTGTGATTGTCTTTGAGCAATGGTTCTCGGCCCTCCCAATGCTGTGACTCTTTAATACAGTTCCTCATGTTGTGGTGACCCCTACCATTAATTATTTTTGTCGCTATTTCATAACTGTAATTTTGCTGTTGTTACCATCATGATATAAGTATCTGTGTTTTCTGATGATCTTAGGTGACCCCTGTGAAAGGGTCGTTCAACCCTAAAGGGGTTGTGACCCATAGATTGAGAACCACTGTTGTAGAGCTAAGTATCCTCCGATCTCTCTCTCTCTCTCTCTCTCTCTCTCTCTCTCTCTCTCTCTCTTTCTTTCTGGTGATGTTGTGCTTTAGTGATACTATTGAGTCTCGTGATATAGCCAAATTATTAGGATAATGGATTATGTATGTCTTAAAAGGGCAAATACTCGTGAGTCTGTCACTTTTCCCTCCATGTTCCTCCATACTTTGCATTGGAGCACTCATACAGTTTGAAGGGAAAAAAAAATCTTAAAACACACAGTGAGTACACATTCCAGTTGTAAAGTAGTAAAACTTGGAGTATAGCATCTGCTCTATATTGTTAAATCAAAAGTATCAGTCATGGTGGAATAAGATGTATCATTTAGCTGCAAAAGAGAGCAGTGAAAAAAGTGTCCACTGAGCCAGAGAACTAAGCATGCAGCTTGCCTCAGAGGACTAAGCGTGCAGGGTCATGTACTGGGTGGTTTTGTGTTTCAACTTGACACAAGCTGGAGTTATCACAGAGAAGGGAGCTTCAGTTGGGGAAGTGCCTCCATGAGATCCAGTTGTGGGGCATTTTCTCAATTAGTGATCAAGGGGGTAGGGCCCCTTGTGGGTGGTGCCATCCCTGGGCTGGAAGTCTTGGGTTCTATAAGAGAGCAGGCTGAACAAGCCAGGGGAAGCAAGCCAGTAAGGAACATCCCTCCATGGCCTCTGTGTCAGCTCCTGCTTCCTGACCTCCTTGAGTCCCAGTCCTGACTTCCTTTAGTTATGAACAGCAATGTGGAAGTAAGATGAATAAACCCTTTCCTCCCCAATTTGCTTCTTGGTCATGATGTTTGTGCAGGAATAGAAACCCTGACTTAGACAGGTCAGAAGGTAGCCATGTTGTAATCACAAATAATATTTTTTGGATTACTTTTTACTCTGTTCTATGGTAATTTATCTGATAGTAGTACAACAAAACATGGACTTTTCTTGTTTCTTTCTCTTTGCTTTCTTTCTCTCTCTGTCTCTCTCTCTTTCTTTCTTCTTTCCTTCTCTCCCTTTCTCTCTCTCTCTCTCTCTCTCTCTCTCTCTCTCTCTCTCTCTCTCTCTCTCTCTCTTTCTCCTGTGGCAGCCTTGTGTTAAGTTCCCCCTTAGTATAGCTAGGGTTTTGGAGTAGAGTCAGTGGGCTAAGTGCAGAAGGAGACAAAGGCTTGCAATTTGTTCAGACTATGAATGAAAGACTACAGAGCTGGAAGGAAGGAAGTGCCCAAGACATACATTTCCTCTTGTAGTTCTTGTGCTGTGGCCAAGAGATCAAGTAACTAAATAATCAGGAAACACATTGAGGAAGGAGGTTTTGGGAGTCAGGCATTTACCAGTGAGCACGGATGCTATGAAGTGGGTGACATTGTTAGGGTGAGATGAAGAAGAGCAGAACCAAGCAATTCTGAGGCGTGCCTGGAGAGGGAAGAGCCTAGTAATAATGCTAAGATCACATGTGAAGAGAGGATCTCATTTATATGAGTTCACAATAAGAGGAATCACAAGGCCCAGGGCTCATAATGAACATCGGATAAGAAAGGGGAAAAATTTAAGATGCTAAAAAAGACAGAGAGTCATAGAATTGACACAGCTCATGGGTAGAATTTACCCCTTGAAGTCATGGAGATTAGAAGCCACAAGTCCTACAGAAGTGTTGGCAAGTTTCCTCAGAGGTGTGTAGCAAGATTGAAAGTCTAACACCAGCCGTGTGTGTGTGTGTGTGTGTGTGTGTGTGTGTGTGATGTGAGAGGAAGCACTCACTGTAGGATGATGGCAGGGATGTGGGGGGAAGTGAGAGCAAGAAGAACTACTTCGGGAAGTTCTGCTACAGAACTCAATGTGCTCCCTGCCCTCACGACGCTTTGTCCTTTACTGTATGAAGCTATATATCAATTAGTCTGGGCTAAATTATTACACACACTCCATAGTGCCCAGATCTCAACAGTTTAAAATAACGGAAGTGTGTCTTGGTGATATTTCGTGTATGCTCTTGTAAAGTTGGCAGGGGGTTTTCTTCTGCCCGCCTCTTACTCCGGGGTGTGGACTTACAGGACAGTCTTCATCTGGAACATGTTTCAGTGACCCCGGCAAAGGAAGGACATCACAATCAACTGGGTACTAGCTTTCAGAATGCCAGCTCCACGTGAATTTCAGTTACTTTAATGTACATTTCACTGGCCAACTCAGGTCACCTGACTGTGCTACCCTCTAAGGAATAAAGAGGTATAGTCATAGTATTCCTGGAAGGAGAGCTGGTCAGAACGGATGTACACCCCCAGGGCTTCTGTAAGAAGTGTACTTAGTTTCATTGTTATGCTGATTTTTTAGTTTTCAGAGTATTGGTGCTCCTTTCTATAAAAACTATTAGGCATTAAGTTTTTTGTTTTTTTCTCTAGGAAAACAATTCTGTATTAAAACTTTGCCTTTGAGGGAAAAATTGGGTCAAATGCATCTCATTTCCATTTACAAAACTATTTTCAGACACACAGTTCTATTTCTGTACTAGAAATACATGTAATGGTGGGTGAGATGCAGACTGAGTGCATTAATTTTTTTTTTTTACCAATTATCATTTAAAAATTAAAGTTAGTGGTGATGACATTTTGTTAAAACACTTTTTATCAGAATCGGTTCACTAAAGACTTTTATATTCCTTTAAAAGCCCTGGGTCGTTCTCCTTTACAATGGCAAGTGCTCTAAGAGCGAGAACAAGAGGAGATGAAGCAGAGACCTGAACTCCGCTCTGCGGCTTGGAGTCTCAGCCACTCCCTCCTCGTGTAAAGTGTCTCCTTCCATCCCTGGAGGGCACACTTCCTTAGGGCACATTCAGTTCGCAGTTGTACTTTAAAAAAATCCAGTGCAGGGAAGTGTTTGGTACACAGAGTCAGACCTGCCCTTTATTAGCCTAGGTTTACGTTCCAGAGTAAGCCCAGGGATCTGACGGGTCCTTCGCAAATGTACATATTAGGAGCCTTGAGGGAAGCATCCAGACATCTGCAGCATTATTAGGGATTTAAACTGTAAACCATTTTAAGTGTGGGCATGACAGGAGTAGTCGTTTAATGGGTTTTGAAATGTTTCTCAATGCAGCTGAGACAGATTTAGCCACAGCACATTGCTATCGCTGTGAGAGAGCAAGGCTCCGGTGTGGGCACGGAATAAAGTCAAGGTGCCATCGAGTGTGACATCCCTTTCCCCAAGGCCTTGACACGATCCATCGGCTGCGCCATGAGATTTGATTGTTCAGTGAGTTTTACCTGGTGATCAGTAAATTAGAGGGAAGAAAAGGAGCCCCTCTCTCTATGCTCTTCTTAAGTGTTCCCAGGGAACACTTAAAGAGAATTAAAATCAAATGTCAAGAAGACTTCCAGTGAGATAAAGTGGAGTGTTCTGAACACGATATTAATAGCGGCACATTAGTACACCGTAGTATTAATAGCTGAACCTCAGTGTTGTGAGGGCGTGAATAGGTAGCGTGGTGTTAATAAAGTACTGCAGGGAGCTAAGAGTCGAGTCATTTGTGAAGAGAGCCTTCCCGGTCAGTCGTGCATCAAGGTTCAGAAGTCCACAGAAGGTAGCACTAGTAGAACCCGTCCAGCTTGAAAGCCAACAGGGTAAGATCAAACAGAAAAGGCTCACTATGAAAGGGAAGTGTTGGTGTGGGAAAAGCACAAGGAACCATTGCTTTGAAGCTCTACATAATCCAAGAAAAATAAAGCCTTGTCATTGAGGAGCTTGTTTGAGAGAATATAGTGGGCGAAGGGTCTATCATGACAGCCGCAGGTCCATGTGTGCTATGTATGATCTTGGTAGGCACTGGCGTGACATGCTGCTGATATTCGGGAGTTCTCTGATTTTGGAGCATGCAAATCGCTCTGGCAGGGTACATAACTCCGTTACCTGTT
Source organism: Montemys delectorum (assembly GCA_019843815.1). Lineage (NCBI taxonomy): Eukaryota > Metazoa > Chordata > Mammalia > Rodentia > Muridae > Montemys > Montemys delectorum. The sequence continues at coordinate 10,854 of JADRCD010200472.1, read as the reverse complement.
AAATTACTCTCACCCAGTTCATTGATTCTATAACAGCACTCTACAGGTTGTTAGGTATTAAATCAGTCAGCGTTAGCTGATTTCAAAGACCCTGGGCTCATCTGTTGGCCTCATAGAATGAGCCATGGAGAAACAACCTCCTGCATAGTGTTCCTTTATGAGAACAAAATATAAAATTTTGAATGTATATGTTTGTGATGGTTTGTATATGCTTGACCCAGGGAGTGGCACTATTAGAAGGTGTGGCCTTGTTGGAGTAGGTGTGTCACTGTGGGTGTGGGCTTTAAGACCCTCATCCTAGCTGCCTGGAAGCCAATATTCTACTAGCAGCCCTCAGATGAAGATGTAGAACTCTTAGCTTCTCCTGCACCATGCCGGCTTAGTTGCTATCATGCTCCCACCTTGATGATCCTGGACTGAACCTCTGAAGCTGTAAGCCAGCCCAATTAAATGTTGTCCTTAAAAGACTTGCATTAGTCATGGTGTCTGTTCACATCAGTAAAACCCTAACTAAGACAACGCTGCCCATGAATATGTACAAATTTTAGTGTGAAGTTTAAAACGATTATATGCTGTAACCTAGTAGAGACTGTACAGATTGGCTGCATCCCTGAAGCAAACTGGCTCTCATCCTCTTGGCAGCCTTCAGTACCTGACTCTGTCACAGATATAGTGTATAACAGAAAACACCTTTAATAAGTGCTTCTGGTCAAAATGATAGCTATTATTTTTCAGTCAGCACAAAACTCAACTCCAAATGGGTCAAGGACTTCAACAGAATATCCAACACCCTGAATCTGTTAAAGCACTGATTCTCAATCAACCCTTTAATTTCAGTTCCTCATGTTGTGGTGAGCCCCAACCATAAATTATTCTTGCTACTGCTTCATAACTATAATTTTGCTACTGTTATGAATCATAATGTAAATATCTATGTTTTCCAATGGGCTTAGGTGACCCTTGTGAAAGGGTCATTTGACCCCAAAGGGGTTGTGGCTTGCCTGTTGAGAGGCCTGCTAAGAGGCTGGAAACCACTGTGTTAGAGGACAAAGCAAGGAATATACTTTAATTTATGAGCACAGGAAAGGACTTTTGAACAAGAACCCATTAATGCAATCATTATGACCAACAATTAATACATGGGAACTCATTTAAAAAAAAAGCTTCTATCCAGTGAACACTATCCTATGTATGTTTAAATTTAAGTAACAACAGAGACTGGGAATCAGTAAGGGTCATTGATGGGGGAGCTCAAAAGAAGGCTAAGTGAAGGCAGATGTTGAGAAGGAGCAAGTGGGGATAACGGAACAGGAAGCGTAAAATAGTATATATGGGAAGTATAGTATAGATGGGAAGACAACAGAGAGAAGGTAGCAAAAGATAAAACTAAAGACCTTTGAAGTGCTATTTGGAAATCTACTACTGTAGAAGCTTCCTAAAACACAAACTGGTAGACAGGCAGACAGACAGACAGACGGACAGATTCAATGCAGTTACCCTGTAACAATGGGATAATGCCTCTCGCTGACACTATAAACTATCCAATCAAAACCCCATTTACAGGTATAGTTGATCTCTTTTGAAGTTGTGGGTCAGTGGGGTTGCAAAGACTCCTCCTCCAGGAACTATCCCAGGCCATGGCCATTGCTCTTGTAGGAAGAAGATCCTGTTGCTGAGGACACCAGAGACTGAGCAATAGGACATGGAGAATTCAAGCTGGCATCAACCCGGATGCTTTATCCAGATAGGCTGGGCTCTCACTGTATTATCCAGTGATGAACCTTGCGAGCTGGAACAACCTCTGAATCAACATGGCATGCCCCCTTGTGCAACACTGAAGTGTATCCAACAACTCTCTTATGGGATTTAAGACCCAATTCACAGCATAGAACTCATGCCTGGTACTGTTACCTGGGCCAAAAACAAACAAACAAACAAACAAACAAACAAACAAAACCTGTGAATTTGCTAGGTCATAGAGATCTAGAGAAAAAACTAATTCTACTATTCAGCTAATGGCGACATTACTAAACTGCCCCATAACTTCCGGTCTTTACATCCACAGAGCGTTGTTTGTCACATCCCTCATCAGGGAAGCTTCTTCTTGCAGTGGGGGATGAGTAATACAGACATATGCAACTGGTCAACAGGCGGGGATAATAAGGGACTGTGGAGTGTTCAGTTCTATAACGGGCCATCTTTACCATACTCCCATTCCCCAAGGCTTGGGAATCATTGTGGAAGAGAGGGTAGAAAGCTCAAGAGCCAGTTAAAGATTTTCTGGGACATAGCAGGGCTGTCGAGTACATGAAATCATAAGCCCCCAGGTGACTGCACAGACGAGGTCAGGCCATCCAAAAATATGAGCATGGATTGCAGAAGAGATCATGGCATCCCACCTCAGATGAAGAGCTCTTGGCATATGTAACAAAGGATTCATGCATATTAATAAATTTTTATACATGTAGGTATATATACATTTATGATGTAGCAATGTAATATTTTGTTTCTGCATATGCTACAGACTATGAGAGAACTTTCTTTTTGCCTAGATAGCACACTTCAGAAACTCCCTCACATACTTACTATGAACTTAACAAGGACCGGAAGGGCAGCTGCTTCAGCTTCCTTAATTGCCAGACATCTCAGACTCTGTAACGGAAGTACAGGAACCTCATCTGGCTGACCCTGGAAAACTGTGTACAGTCCACCGAGGACTCTTTGAGAAAGAAGGAGGGGCCCAAATCCATTTCGGTAGGAAAGAGTCACCAATGATGGAGGAGCGTCCCTCCTTCACTTTTGTTGCTATTTCAGAGGCAGAACAGAGGCTAACACCGGGCTGTGTGAAGAAATCAAACAGAATAGCTGGAAGTCCTCTTGCTGAGAGCCAGGCCCCCAACACCACATTCACTTCCTTTGTGGAATACAGAAAATGGGAACCATATGGGGTAACTTGTTGAGTTGATTTTTCTTCTGTATTCGGTTCTTGTTATGAATTTGTTTTCAGAAGCAAATCTTAGTGCTTCTTGGTGGGTGCTTGTGGGCTTGAAAACATCACAGCATGTGAGATGCAGTAAGATGCAAATTTTATTTGTTTTCCTTGGCTTCTGAGTGTCATGGTTTGCTCAATGGGACAGTCTGGAAAACAGTAAATTTTAGCAAGGTCTTAGGGCTAAGTCACGAACCTCCTTTTGGCAAAGTGTGGTAGCATGAAGGGGACTTGGCTCTTGATGCAGCTCCTATTATTGGGCTTTACTTTCTTAGGCTGTTGTGTTTCGAAGTTGTTTTAATCTGTCCAGGAATTTCCTAATGCATTTGTTTTTTTACTATATATGAAATGCCTATTCTATCAGATGAGCACATTAAGATTTGCTAAGACAAGTATATGTATATAACTGGTCTTTGTGTCAGTCTCAGAAGTTGCTCTAAGAATGTGGTATAGCAAGCAACTACAACATTTCAGTGACAAAATAAAAAAAAAAACATTTAATCACGGTCATGTGTCCTTTGGACAACTGAAAAAAGTATACACATCTAGACTGTATTTGTCTAGGGCAAATGGCTGGTGTTTTCCTGCTCCATATACCTCTCTCTCTCTCCTCTTCTGGGACCCTCTCTGGGCCCAGCCTAGAGTGTTCTCATGATAAGAGAGGGAGAGGGAAAGGGGAAGAGGGGGAGGGAGGGAGAGAGGGAGAGGGAGAGGAAGAAGAGAAAAGAGGGGATAGAGAGATGGCTCAGTGGTTAAGAGCACTGACTGCTCTTCCAGAAGTCCTGAGTTCAATTCCCAGCAACCACATGGTGGCTCACATCCATCTATAATGGGGCCTGATGACCCTTTCTGTTGTGTCTGAAGATAGCTACAGTGTATTCATATATATAAAATAAATAAATAATAATAAAAAGAAAAGAAACAAGAGAGCTAGCCATCCTGGGCATACATGTGTACAGCAGTGTCTTGACAAGAGGTGCATGTCACATTACAATTATATCTACCAGTATTCTGGTGTCCATGACACATGGATGCATATAAACAAGATGCAGAGAAAGACTCATTCTCCTCACCAGGAAGAGTTGGAAAGCCACCTGGCATAATGTACTTGGGTCATGGGAACTATGGGACATTGAGTCCATTGTGATAACAGGAGGATTGGTGCATGTTTTCAAAAGAACACAATATATAGATCAGATGCTCTGATGAAGCCAAAGGAAGCAGTTTATAAAGTAACATGTCTCGAGTCTGTCATTGTGGTTGGGCATACAACCCCTGATGTATGTCTTCTCTCAATGCTGTATGTGCTGTGTGGGTTGATAGCCTGTCCCTCATTCATCATGTTCTTCCCAGGCTCTGAAGCAGTTGTGAACATGGAATCTCAAGAAATTGTTTGTTTGTTTGTTTGTTTGTTTCAGTGAGTTAGGGAACTTTATCTTAAACCAGGCTTCTCCCCAAATCAATTGGGCGCTTTGATAGATACAACACTTCTCACGGACACCTTTGATGTGTGTGGTACTGTCCCTAGAAGTGAGTGATAGGTGACACTGTGGAAGGAAAAAAAATAAAGGAGATATTGTTTACAAGTATCCATTTTCGATTTTTTCTTCTGACATCACAGTTTTCTGTTGATGGTCTGTTGACATTTCCAGTAGGATGTCAGTGATTTATTCTAGCTATGCCATTCCTTCTAACTGAGATACCATCATGAAGGAGTGCAAATTAGATGTAGCTGGAGTCCTTGATACGTTTACATAGCCACAAAGTGCTCATTCTCAAAATTGGAACTGGCTCAAGACATAAACATTGTTTATAAACAGTGCCTTGGTCTCTCAATGATCCTTTCTCCTTTCTAGTGAGCCTCTCCCCCCACCCAGTGTCAAGAAGGCCCAGGGTGATCATATCTGAAGACACTGATCATTGACCTCTTGGAGGAGTTATAGCAGGGCTCATGCTGGAGCTCCTGAAACAAGACCCAGGTCAAAGCTGCAGCCTTCAACTCCTGGAAACACGGTTACGGCTAGTGCCTGCTGGGCCTCGCCTGTGGGCATTCCACAGGAGCAGCAGGGAGGTCCGTTGTTAGCATCCTTACTTTGGGAGGTGAACGCAGGCTCTGGGAGGGTGGAGGTCTCTGACTGAAGTTGGTGCAGCAGGAGAACAGAGTGTAAAGACGAGCTGCTGCTGGAGTCACCGCTGTGATTTGCCTCTGTAGTGATGAGCCCTTCCCCCACGCTCTCTAAGGGCACGGCCCTTGCTAAGGAATGAAAGTCTAGCGCATTGCTTTAGCTTTTCATGGTCCGTGAACTCCCATAAATGGATCCCTGCCCTTGGGAAAGAGGCACTCTGTTTTTAATAGTTTCTTCATGAAGATAAAGGGGCTGGAGACAGGAAGGCAGAGGACAGAGAGATCTTCTAAGTCTTCTAGCGTGCCTGACAGTATGTGTTGGATATTATGCTCCAAGCTTTAGCCAGGCCTTAATGCCACACCAGTTCTGTGAGTCCCGAGCCCCATTCCTGCAACTCTGCCTGTCCATTTGCCTTAGGAGATGGTGCACCTCCAGATATGCCTTCAATTCTCTTTTCTCACCCTTCACTATGCTGACCAAATTTGTCTAATCCTAATGCTGGCTTCTACCTCTATAGTGTGGCCCTAATTTTTGGTCTATTCCAACAGATTCTCTACAGTAACACTTGTATGTTTGTACCTATGTTCTCTTAGAACTCAAATTTTATACACACACACACACACACACACACACACACACACACACCAAATACACACAGGCTTAATTTTCTGCAAGCCAGCTTTTTCAAGTTTTCTAAATGTGTACCCCCGCTAGAGACTTCTCAGGAAGGAGTAAGAACCCAGTCTTGATAGCTTCTACTTCCTGTTTTTACTGTAGTCAGTTGGCTTTCCCTGAGCCTCACAGATCCACCTCTGCCTTTCTTCACATACAAGGACTTCAGAACAAAGTGTCACACACATGGTAGCTGAGAACACCTGAAGTATGTTTTCTCACGGACCTGGGGCAGGTTCAAGCCTGAGGTGTCATCTGTTTGGTCCCATTAAGGTTCTTGCCTTGTAGATGGGTGGCCATCTGCTCTTTCTGTCTTCTCGTGGTCTGTTTCTACGTTTCTGTCCAAGTTCCATTTTCTTAGAAGGATGCAAGTCAAATCAAATTAAGATCTACCTCAGTGATCTCATTTAAAGTCAATTAGCCTTAAAAACAAAAACAAAACCATTCGGTTCTGCATACCCTCAAATAGGCACATACAGACACATTCTCAGATACTCAGAACTTAAAATTCAAGATCTGAGTCTGGGTGATGAGACAATAATCACTTGGCGACACTGCCTGTTCCCACTGGTAACTTCTAGTCAACTTTCTACTTTTTGCCTGAGTCCCCCAACCCCCGGGGCTTTGTTCTCCTACCAATATGTGATGCACAATCACAGGATTAATGTCTTTTTAAGAAAGATTTATGTTCATCAGTGGCATCTTGACAACTGTGAGCTTGACACAGCACCTTGAACATTGATCTTTCTGAGCATCCACTCAGAGGCTGCTCTATCCCACCCAGGTTTGCTGCCTCGACTCCTCCTCTAGGCAGGTTCTGTATTTGTTAACGATTTTCCCATCTCCCTTTCACCGCTTCTGCCCTTTATGATGTGAGTCAAGTAGTTATTTTAACTTTGGAGGCTCTCGGATTCTTCTTGCTAGAATTAAGTTCCCTCTGACCCTTATTCCTATTGCATTTAATTTTACTTCTTTTGAGAAGTAGTCCCATTCTCCCATGATTATGGTAATTTAGATGACTCTCATCTCTGGTTTCAGTGCATAAATTCCTTTAGCATAGAGATTGAATCTTGTGTCTCCCACAGTGCTTCAAGATAGTAGAATAGCAGCTCTGGCTCAGGGGGGAATTAGATGACATTCCTCTGCTGCCCTGCTTGGGTTTGATACACTTTTTGGTATGATTTTTAAAATGTAGGCTAACGCTGCCTTCACAAATGCTTCTCACTGTTCTTGCCTCTACGAGCATTCGGCAACGGCTTCGACTTGTAATCTCTCTGATTTGGAACTGAATATTCGATCTATACATTCCAAATGACTAGGGACCAGAAGGCTGAATGCGGCCCTGATGGAAAAATGGGCGTGGCCTCAAAGCCAAAGGTGATTGGCTGAAGTGAGAGGCTTTGCGGGAATGTAGCTGAATGCAGTGGACTGCTAAGCCCTCAGTTGTCTATAGACGCTTCTGAGCTCTCTGTGTTTTGTGTGTGCCTTTCTTGTGGGTGACAAGTGCCAAATCTCCGTGGCACACAAGGGAGTGAAAATGAGAGTTTGGGGATGGCGCGGCCTCAGCCATTTGAATTCGCCAGCGTAGTCAAACAGCACACACTCTCCCCCAGCCCCGTTTTGTATTGTTCCTCTCGGTTTCCCACAAGAAATGTGTTTTTTCCAACCTAATGGGCAAATGCATAATTTATTTCATCACTGAATTACTGTGAAAGTAATTGTTTTCCTAATGCCTGGAACCAATGTAAACAAAACCAAGAAGCATGGGTTATGGGCTTATTGAAAACACTGTTTTCTCTGTGCTGCACCAGCAAGTGTCTGCTCTGCTCTGGGAGAGTGGTCTGGTGTGGATTAGCAACCCTGTAGGAGAAGGCGGAGGAGATTGCCATCTTCACATCGATAGGCTGCGTGCCCTTCTACAACCGTGATTCCTGATTATCACTGGGCCTCCCGATGTGGTACAGAAGATGAAAAGAAAGCACTCTGAGCTCTAAATGCCAGGTTTGTTGAGTGTGCCCAGTTTTACTAGCTGCCTTCATGATAGTTTACCTACAGCTCTGTAAAAAGAGAAGGATTTAGGAATTGTGAGGCATTGATGGAATGATGAGGTTCCGCCATGTTGCACCATCAGGAGCCTCCCGAGTCTCACCTTTGCATCGTATTTCCCCACATCTCAAGCTCACATTAAAAGATTGACCTGCACAATCTGGGTCTGATGTTCACGTGATGATGAAGCCTTCTAAGGATGTATTTCTCTGCACGTACCCTTGGTAAGCATATACAGCCATCCCTCCACAGCTCTAAGTTCCATGTCCACAGACTCAACTGCGGACTGAAAATATTAGAAACAAATTGTATCCATATTGACTATGTACAGAACTTTAAGAATAATACAAGTCAATTATATATAATATTTACATTGCATTAGATGTTATCATTGAGAGATAGTTCATTGATTATGTGATGATATTCTGTCTATTTTGTACCAGAGACTTGAGCATCTATATATTTTGGTATCCATGGGGCATGCTGGAAGCAGTCTCCCCAGAAACTATCTCTGTCTGTCTCTCTGCCCCTCTCTCTCTCTCTCTCTCTCTCTCTCTCTCTCTCTCTCTCTCTCTC
>JADRCD010200470.1:0-16333 GCA_019843815.1 Montemys delectorum | reverse complement strand
ATGTGTACAAATAGTTGAACAGCATTTCTTACCATTTAAATTAGAGGAAGAACATAAATTATACCATTTTCTCAACATTTGCAGGGATAGACTCCTTCACTTTTTCTTTTTCCCAGTTGTGACTGCAGAATGATTAGGATATACTTTAAAAATAAATAAATAATGGTTGTCAGTCAAAAGAACGTTAGAAACAAATTAGGTGAGGGAGTACTAAAATTAGTTCACAATCACATTCAGACGGATATATATATATATATATATATATATATATATATACAGACATATATATACATACATACTTTTTTTTCTAACTAACTTGCAATTCTTTCAGTTGGTGATCTCTTGCTGATTTTCCTCGTGTGCCCATCTCTCAATTAGCAGGTTTCCAAAGCAGTTTTTAAGGACTGTAGAACCTTTGGATTTTCCCACAGACTATGGAATGGAACATCTCGAGTCTAATCTGTACCATGGAAGCCTAGAGGAGGTGTAATCACATGTAATGTGCTTCTCTCCTCTCAGTTTCATTATACAACTGCCATGTGTGTTCTTCTGACAGCAAAACCCTTAGTTCAGAAGCGGTAGTTGATCTGCCTTTCACCGATTGGAATTATGTCATTTAAGATTTGCATTTACAATTTCAAATCAACTTTAATCATCTTTACCTCCTTTATCTTATTTTGCCTGTCAAAAACTGTCCTTGGCCTTTCTTTCCATATTCCTAGTAGTTTCCAGCCTGGAATAAAACTACCATGAATGCAGAGATTACTTTTACACTTCTTGGCCGGCTTTTGTACAGAATACTTGGCCTGTTGGCCATAGGTCTTTTCCTCACAGCCACAGGTAATCCATTTCCTGCTTGGCTATTAGGGAAGGGCCTAATTAGCCAATCCAACAAATGACACTCCCCACCCTTTGCTTCCAAGTTTTGTCCTCCGTTCCTGCAGGCTTTTTGCCAGGCTGTCCTGAAAGGGGTCAAATTACCTTTTCAGCCCCAATAAAAAGCTGCCCATCAACCTTCTAAAGTTGTCTTTTTTTCTTCACTGACAGTTCTGCCTCACAGAACTTTCAGCCATTCATTTCCTTCCTAAGAAAAACTAGCATTTCTTCCACTTGCTCAACGGAAATCCATGATTTTGCTATGATTTTTTTTAATGACATGAGAATTGTGTATCGCTTGTAAAGACGCCACCAGATTTCACTGGAAGTGGTGAACCGTAATTTCAGAGGTTTCCTACCTAAGGGAAAGGGGTTTTCATCTCCCCACGTGATTACCTGCACGTAGTAAATGTATTTAGAGCAACGGTTCAGGAATATTAGGTAGTTAGCCCCAGATGGTCAGTTAAAATGATGATCAGTTATAATGTTGATCTCTGCCTATAATTGTCCTTGCTGAAATTCGTGCCTGATAGAGAGCACAAAGAAAAGCTATCTAGACTGTGTCAAGGCACATAACACGAAGGAAGAAAATCTGGACTGTGCCTAGGTACATTTGGCAAAAAGAATGACTCATCTTTCTGAATTCTGGGTGTATTCATAAGAGTTCAACTGGGCAGCCAGGTGATCTGTAGAAATGGGCTATTTACCTGGGAGGACCTGGAAAGCTTTTCACGCAGTGTCAACAGGATGGCTGTTAAGCAGCAAGTTGGCAAACATGGGAAGGTTGTCATCAAACACCGCTGGGATTCAGAACTGTTGGCGTGTATTTGCTTTTCAACTCTTCAACAGCTCATGGAGAGATGCAAGCTATCTTGGACAAAGAAGCAAATGCATCATTACACTCCTTCTCTCTTCTTAAAGCTCTTGGCAACCCCAACACAGGGTGGAGCAACCCTTTAAGGCAGGAACTTCACACACACACACACACACACACACACACACACTTTTCTTAAAGGGGCTTTGGAAGAAATAAACTTCAAATATATACATTGTATTGAATGTGTAATTGCATGCATGTGTATGTGCTCCTGTTTGGAAAAAAAAAAAGGGTGTGAGGAAAGCTTATCTAAGATTGCTAAGGGGATCTGGGAAGTAAGAGTTTACAAACTACATTGTACGTTGGGGTCTAAGTACATCACAAGTAATAATGTTGATGAAGGAGGGCCCAGTAGTACTGGCCTGGAGTGTAGTTCAAGGTCAGTGTGGATAATAGGTAGATCCTGTCTCAAACAAACAAACAGACAAAATCTGGTCTTCACAGAAAAGGGCAGAGAGATGTTATACAGTATGTTTGTCTGTTCTGCAGCTTTTCAAAGCATGACCAAGAAGGACAGGAGAGTCCTGGTCAGCACTGTAAAGATAAAGAATCGTAAGTGGGGAACAGGTAAATGGTGATTGGGAAATTACTCTTTTCTATTCAAGCAATCAGGTTCCCTCATTTCACTTACTTAGATAGGAGTTCCTAGCTGTTGCTATCTCTGGAAAAGCGAGTTCTGCTTCTCTAAGGGTCCCATTTGTCCATTCTGTATGAAGACAAATCTGCCACCTTTGACCTTTTGTGAAGTCCTAAGATAAATTAACACCCCCCACTTTACTCATTATTTGTCAGGTCAAAAAAAAAAAAAAAAAAAAAGATCTAATTACAGAATTTACACTCTTCCACCTTCCAATCCAAAGACTTCTACTAAATTCTACCAGCATCAACACCTAAGATCCTACTGTGTGATTTTTTTTTTTTGTTAACTGTGGTATATAAACATTCTAGATGTTCTTTTTCCAAACAAGATTTCAACGTTTAAGTGCTCCTTTCAAGACCAGCTCAGTACATCCACACCCATCAGCCTCATTTGAGCAGGGGAGCGTTGCCCCTGGTAGCTCAGCTTCTCTCTCTCTCTCTCTAGGAGAGACCTCTTCCTCCTAAGCTGAGAGAGGCAATTAGCTACATCAGAATGGCATTTTGGCATCTGGTCTTCTTGTCGCACTATACTGTATCACCAACGCATAGGTGATACTTCTCTTAAAGAAACTGCCCTGCCTGTCCCGTCATCTGCTTAAGTCAGCGCAGTGTATAGTCCGTGGACTGTGGAGGGAGCCATGTTCCCTCACATCTCAGCTTTCTTCCTGAGTCTTCCTTCCTGTGTTGTTTGTAGGTGTGTAAAAGCAGAGGGTAGAGGAAATCAGGCTTTAGGGATATATTATTAGTATAGGAAGCTGTTTTATCTGGTTGGGGGGTTGGGTCTTAGTTACTCTTATAGTGTTTCCAGTTAACTACACGCATGCACACAAACTCCATGTGCACAAGATGGAAGCTTTTTACTCATCAATGAGTCAAATAATCAGGATAAACTGGCAGGCTGTCTACCTCAACAGAGCTGAATCTGTGGCACTATTTTAACTATGCCGGTGCCTACTGGAGGGATCATGTTTTTCAAGTCTAAAATCTGTCCATTAGCTTTAAGCAAGAACATTCCTGTTGAAGCCCAGGTACCTTGTACATGAATTATAGCCATTTGAATATGATAGGGAGAATCAACAGTGTAAAGCATCATGCTGTGGTCTCTGTTTTGGAGATTCTAGATACAGTTCCCCACCTCATACAACTGGGGCAGATTTTTCTTTTCTTTTCTTTCTTTCTTTCTTTCCTTCCTTCTTTCCTTCCTTCCTTCCTTCCTTCTTTCTTTCTTTCTTTCTTTCTTTCTTTCTTTCTTTCTTTCTAAATGCACTTGCGTCTTTTTATTAGTTTTAATACATTTATGGCTAAAACACAATTGAAGCATTCACTTAGAGATCAGAGGTCTTTCCCTGGGCCACCGTTGGTGTGCTAGCTGGTTATCTTTACCTGGCCTGTAGAGACCATCTTCGTACTTTGGCTAGGGACATCATACTTGATCTTCCAACCCTTCCAGGTCTCCCTGCTTTGGTTATTCAGACCGATGTGCTCTCATCTTGTAAGGACCAGATGACAATATTGATCATCCTGTTCACACGGGCTACTTTCCAGATATCAAAAGCTGTAACTGGGCATATCTACAAACTCACAGCAATATAATGCATCCTGTTTGGAGGTTCTGAAGGTAAGAACATGGACTTATGGGCAGGAGATCCCACCTTTAAGCCAATTTTACCAGCAAGTTGATAGCCACCTTGTAGTGCTTCTAAAGAACAGAGTTCTTATTTAAACTGTGTTTAGAAAGCTACCCCCACTCCCACTTGGTTGCTGTGCACTAAGCAAATGAATTCTAGCCAGGTCACAGCTCCTTGAGTAAATTCTGGTGAGAAACTTTCTTGAATCCAGCTCCACCAATGTGTTTTGGGAACAAGTCTTGACTGGATCGCTGAGAAAATACAACACTATGTAAAAAAGAAGTTGTCAAGGTAATTTCTTTCTAGTCTCTGGGTTTGTCCATGAACGCTACAAATAAATCAGAAGCATGTGGAGTGATGGCACTTGAGCTCACTATTTTTTGGGCTGGGCTGAAAGCTGACAAACCTGAAAGGATCTTTTCCAGCCTCATTCCCAGGGAAGGAGTCATGCGGCTAATGTGCCCTGACTTTTCCCTGTTTTGTAACTCTGAGCCATCATACAAGGAAAACACCTGAGGCCATGCCCAGGTCTTCAGTTAATTGCTGATTGTCCTTTTTCTGTTCCCTCCCTGAGCCATTTCCACCTCTCCCCTCCACCGACCACGATGATGAGTGATTCGTGTGGACAGTGGAGCAGGTGTGAGCTTCTTTTTTGGCATGTTCAAGCAAGACTGGAAGAAGGAAATTCGGATATATATTTTTTTCTTTCTTATCAGTGAGGGGGAACCAAAGGAGATGACAGATTCCCATAGGAAATATACACACCTGTTTTTCTTTTTTTTTTTTTTCTTCTGTAATTCGGTGCTTCGGGGCAGTTTCAGAAAACAAACCCTAGAGTGAAACCATCAACAGGAGAAAGCTTTTGTACCCTTCAAAATTATTTTCAAAGCTAAGTAGCACTTTCCCAACAGGTGCAGAACTTTACGCCCCTCCCCCGCCCCCCACGGCCTCCCTCGCCCCCCTTCCGCTCCTCCAGCCCCCACCCCCCCACCCCACCTCCATCTCCTAAACATATAACTATTTTTTAATTAGTTTTCTACCAGTTAACAATAACAGTTTTTGAATAGTGGTTTTGCAACTCATAACTTTTGGAAGTCTAATTTTGGACAGATTTATGTATGAAAATAAAATTTAACACCTGAACATTATCTCTCTTGTATCTAATCTGTGACCTCATGTGATCTGGATTTCCTTTGCAAGTTGTGGTAATATTCTTTGTGCTCTATCCTACTTCTACGCTAAGGTTGCCTCTTACTAAACTTCAGAGCCTTTGTTTAAAAGCACGGGCTATCTGCAATCTAATTTCTACCCTTGACACCAAGCTCTTGGGAGCCTACCCAGTAGCTCTGAGTGAAGGACTTGAGTTCTTTCCAACATCGGCAGATGCCCGTTCATGTGGAAATTTCCCAAGACTGCCGCTTTTAACTCTGACCTGTGTAGTTGTGTGAATTTTCCACTGGGCGATAGTCTCTGTATTTTCTCGGCTACATGGCTTTAGATTTTCTGAACTAAGCTACAAGAGCTCCTGTCAGCTTCACTCCAGCCCCAGCACTGCCCTGGAGAAATAAAAGAAAACCTGCTCTGGGTCCTGCCTTTGATATTTGACTCTAGTTACAAGCTGGCTGGGCCCCTTTGCCTTAATCTGCACATTCCCTTCGGAGACCACTGTCTGGGCTCCAGAGACTGGCAGGTGAATTCTCTACCTGCAGGGATATGAACCTTTTGGACCTGCACTAACCTGTTTGCTCACTGGCTCATGGTTTTTTGTGGGAGGTAATTTTTCTGGTATGAGGTTATAATACTTTACTTAAAGGCTACTATAGATGTTTACACAGAGAATGCCCTTGTTAAACGGGACAATATGGAGCGGGTAGCATAAACATTAAGAAACTCAGCAGAGGCAGAAAGCCGGAGGCCAAGGCTAGGTCTCCTTTGCATAACATTTTTCAGTGGAGCCTTCTAAAGGCTGTTTGCATCAGGGATTTGAACCTTGCTCTCTACTCTAGAAGCCAGAATGGAATACTTTGTTTAGAACTTTAAATGTACAAGTACTTAGATGGGACATTGATCTATTTGCCTTTATACTTTTGCTCCAAATCCTGAAAATACTGGGTCAGGCCTCCTAAATTAAGGGTTGAAAAAAAAAAACTAATGTAGAGAGACTAAGTGAGTAAAGAGGAGGTTTGAAATGGAGGGAATCGCCGGGCAGTGTTGGTGCACACCTTTAATTCCAGCCCGTGGGAGGCAGAGGCAGGAGGATTTCTGAGTTCGAGGCCAGCCTGGTTTACAGAGTGAGTTCCAGGACAGCCAGGGCTACACAGAGAAACTCTGTCTTGAAAAACCAAAACCAAAACCAAACCAAATCAAACCAAAACAAAAAAGAAATGGAGGGAATCCTCAGAAAAGAGTCGTGCAAGGAAGTTTACCAAAGAATGGGAAGATCTGATGTCTTTGGCTAAGACGGTGAACTTGATGCAGCCTGGGGCATTGCTATAAGGTTAACCAATGATGTCAGGGGAGCTGCGAGATTGGTCGATGACAGCAGTCTGTTCTTACAGGAGCACAGTCTGGCCTGAACAGAGACTCGCCATCAGAGACTCGCTGTTCAGTCTTACCTCCTGATTTCTCCCTCCATGTGGTCATAACTTTCCCCAAGTATGCTAATGGGAGCTAATAGCTGACCTGCAGGGAATGCCCCAAGCTCCTCAGAGGCTTAGACTGTCTTGTAATTACTGTCAATTCAGTTTTTTTTTGTTTTTGTTTTTGTTTTTGAGACAGGGTTTCTCTGTCTAGCCCTGGCTGTCCTGGAACTCACTAGACCAGGCTGGCCTTAAACTCAGAAATCCGACTGCCTCTGATGCCCAAGTGCTGGGATTAAAGGCATGCGCCACCACTGCCCGACTGTTATTCCATGTCTTATCACCTGCTTCAGTATTTTGTAAATGTACAACGTACTTGCTCACTAATTGGCTTAATAAAGATCTGATGGCCAATAGCTGGAAAGGGAAGATGGAATTTGTGGGCTGAGAGAGGGCCTTTTGGAGAAGAAGGCGGGAAGTGGGGAGATTCATGAGGGTGACACAGGAAGGAACAGATGCTGGAACTGAGAAGTAACGGGTCATGTGTTGGGACCTAGGCCTGTAATAGCAAGGGTTATTTGTATGAGCTAGCCGAGAGTCTGCTCAGCTATAGTGCCTAAGAGTCTCAGTGTCTCTAGTCATCTGCTGGCAGGTCCAAGAAATCCCACTATAACTGTCATTGTAGCAAGCGGTTGAAGTAACACTACATTTCAGGATATATGATAGGGATAGAGTGATAGAGAAGTCACGGTCATTGTTCAGGACAAGGCCACGGGTGACACTAATACCGAAGCTGTTTATTGCCTCTAATGTTTATCAAAGAAATAGTGCATCTGAGTTTGAAGGTCTTGAATCAGAGGTTACTCTTTAGTTTGGTTTCCCATCTCCTATCCAAGATCATAGACCTTCTTAAGTCTGTCCTTCTATTGGTCTCCTTTTACAAAAACAAGAAGTAAATTGTATTCTGTTATTTTACTGGGTTCTGTCCTCCATCTATCATTGGAGTCATGTGAGACCGTGTTGGGCCATTTGTTCATGTATACTCATCTTCTGGTTGACAAATGATACCCCACGATAACACAAACTTGTTTGGGGTCTACACAAAGGATCAGTCCGATAAATTCTTTGCTAAGAGTAGGGATGGGACAAAATTCCATCACATGAGCAGCATCAGACTTGAGCCTTGTAGGTCTCACAGGGGTGGGTGGCAGACGTACGTTTTAAATATAGGAGTGCAAACATAACCCTGAAGTGTTGTTCTTGTTACAACCATCCTTAAGCTTTTTGTAATTTTCTGTGTGCATTTTATTAAACAGGCAAAAGGACTTTCAGCACACTGTCCTAGGCACTGGTAGCTCACTAGGAGGCAGGTTTTGAAAAAGCTCAAGTAGGAGAGAATTAGCCTTGCTGGCTTTTCTCCAGTGATGAAAATTCAGAGTAAGGAGGTCATGGGGGACAAAAGAACACTGAAAGAGAACTTGCCTCTCACTTAATTTTTATCTAGTTTCTTGTATCTATTATAACAGAGTTTAGATTTGGATAATCTATTCTTTTAGTCAAGAGTGGTTTGTCAAATGCAGACAATGTTAAAAGCCCAACACTCAGGGAGGGGTTGATCTTGTTTAGAATGTTAGGCTAAGAGAATTTAAGGTTTCATTAATTTTTTAAAGTATATTGTGCAAATTAATGCTTTTTGTTTAAAGAAAACAAAAAAATTAACTTTTAGAAAGAGGAATTTAGTGAAAGAATGTGGAACAGCTCTCAGTGTATTAGAAACAGAGGAAGAGCCGGACCCTGGGAGAGAGAGAAAAGCAGGACATGACAGAGATCTGGGCAGAGAACAGGGATGATCTCTCTGGGAAAGTGTAATCAAAGACACCACCAACCACGCCTGTCCTTGGACCAAATTCCTGAGCTTCTATCTGATAGGTCTTCACAAGTGACAGAAAGAATGGAGAGTCAATAACTACTCATATCTTTGCATCTTGGTCAGCAATGCAGAAAAACCAATGACAATCTCCTCATGGAGATGAGCAGAGCCACATAAAACCCAGTGGCCTGTTACCACACCAAGGGAAAGTGATACTAGACCAGCAAAAACAGAATATATTGATCACACATAGCAATATTTTCTCAAGGGAGAAAAAGGGTCATCTCTCAGTTGGCTTGTGTGATCCAGTGTTAAAGACATTTTTCTGAGTACTTATTTTACATTTTGCATTTTCTTTGACTGTTGTGTCAGTGTTTTCTATGGTATCTTCTGTCCCTGAGATTCTCTCTTCTATCTCTTGTATTCTGTTGGTGATGCTTGCATCTATAATTCCTGACCTCTTTCCTAGGTTTTCTATCTCCAGAGTTGTCTCTTTTTGTGATTTCTTTATTGTTTCTACTTCCATTTTTAGGCCCTGGATGTTTTTTTTGTTCAATTCCTTCACCCCAATTGGCTGTGTTTTCCTGTAACTCTTTAAGGGCTTCTACTTGTTTTCCTCTGTTCTCATATATTTCTTTAAGGGAGTTATTTATTTCCTTCTTAAAGTCTTCTATCAGCATCATGTGATTTTAAGTCCTAATCTTGCTTTTCCTGTGTGTTGGGATATCCAGGACTTGCTGTTGTGGGAGAACTGGGTTCTGATGAGGCCATGTAGCCTTGGTTTCTGTTGGTAAGGTTCTTGAGCTTGCTTTTTGCCTTCTAGTTATCTCTGGTGTTAGTTGTTCTCGCTGTCTCTGGCATGAGCTTGTCGCTCCTGTGGGCCTGTAAGCCTGTGTCAACACTCCTGTAAGACCAACTCTTTCCTGGCAGGACCAGTGCATAGAGGGCTTTGGAACAGCCCCAGATCCTGAATGCAGATGGAGGCAGGATGGACCCTGTCCCAGCTGCTCTGCTGCTTCTGCAGCCTGGGTGCTCCTGGCTGGTCCCCCCTTACACAGTCACCGGAGAGAAAAAATCCTGAGTACTTATTTTAGATGCTCAAATATCACTTTCAACTAAAAGCCAGAGCCCACCTCATTATCCAATTGTTAACAAGTTTGGAAGACTTATATATGTTTACTGTGACTCATTTTGCAATTTTATAATGATTAAAAAAGAACAAGTTTTAAAAAGATTCTGCCTTCCTGATAATTATATTTCTTGCAATAATAATATTAGTATGGTTTTATGTAAAAGGATACAGTTTATATTCTACAATCTTTAGACAAAATTAACATCTACATTAAGATAAAAGCACTATTCTTTTTTACCTTATGAGATATAACACCTTCTTTTGAATTTCATGGTATATCGAACACATTCAATTCTCACTTTAATTCACAAATGCTCAGTTTTTACTTCAACCATAATCTTGGTTTGGCTTGTCTCATTTTCTTCTTAGGATTCAGTGATGTGGAGAAAGGGTAATGAAGATGTCAGATGTTTCATGCAATTAACGTAAAAAGCATAGTTGATGAATCAGAGTGGTATTTCTGAAGAGGATGACTCAACAAAGGCTTGCTGGTCAAAACCTTAGTTACTCTCAGAGATCTCTTTGCTGATACTGTACATGAAATGCCTTTGAGCGAGATCTTCTGACGTGCTAATGTATGGCTTTGGCGAAGCATGCCTCTCCAGGCACCAACTGTCATCAATCTATCTCAGAGGATGTGAGCTAAGTTTCCTTGGAATTTAGTATCATGGAAAGTATTTACACACTGAGTTCTTTTCCTCTCTAGGTTATGAGTAGGTCCTTTTTGCTTAGCACTTGCAATTCCAGAAAGTTACTTAAGACTAAGGACTTTTCATTAAATTTCACTTTCTCTGATTGGATAATGGGGACCATATGAATTCTACCTCTTAAAGGAAATGTCAAGTAGTAACACTATACGTTTCAAAGACTTAGTATTATAACAGACACACATCACAATCTTGATCAATGGAGTTAATATTTTTTTTCAGTCTATTTAGAATTCATGCCTAATTTTATCACCCCACCCTATTGAATCTGCATCTCTATTCCTGTTGTAATTTTTATTCCCAAGATCATTAAGGTCATTTTCCCAATTTGTCTTTAGCATGTGAACATGTGGAAGCCTCCCACTCAGCTCTCCAAGAGGCCATGGGCTGCCACACTCCCTTCCTGGTCAGGCATAAGGGTGTAAAAAGACCGTTCCCTCCTCTTTTCTGCTCTATTCCTCCAGGTATGTGCTTTACCTTTCTGGCTCATCATCTTTATAAATCTCCCTTTGTTCTCCCAGTCACTGATGACTAATGTTCTCATAGTTGGCCAGAAGTTATACTCCCATACCCAGTGACTATGAATGCCGTAGAGCAAGTGGAAGTCTTTCAAAAATGAAATTTGTACTTTCTCTGAATAGAGTAATGATAGGAAAAGACGGCCAGTTGAGAATCATTAATATTTATCACAGATTTTTCTCAGGAAATATTAGAATGCCGGTATGATTATTTTTCAAATTGTTTGTACTGTATCAGTTTTATTATACTTATTTCTTTTAATATCTTAGAAATATTTTTAGGGTTACAGGATGTGATGGATAGAGTTGGTTGTCAATTTGAAAAAATCTAGAATCGCGTGGGAAATGGGTCTTTGGGTATGACTATGGGAGGTTTTCTTAATTTTTAAAAAAAATGTATATACGATTTTATTTTTTAATTGTTTGTGTGTGTGTGTGTGTGTGTGTGTGTGTGTATACCTGCATGAATGCTGGTGCCCTTGAAATCCAGAAGAGGGAGTCAGATCCCCTAGAGCCAGAATAACAAAAAGTCATAAACTACCCAACACAGGTGGTGGGAACTGAACTCTTGTCCTAAGACCAATACGTGCTTTTAACCACCATGCCCTTTCTGTACTTCCTTTACTCACACTTATTCTACTGTGGGTGTGTACGAATTGTCACAACAGATGTGTGGAGGTCAAAGGACAACTTGAGGGGTTGGTTCTGTCCTTCAACACTTGGGTTCTAAGGATGAGAGGCAGGTCATCAGGCTTTGTGACAAGCTCTTTGACCCACAGAGCCAGCCTCTTGTCCCAGGGTATTATTTAATTATGTTAATTGTGGTAGGATGACCCCCCCCTACTGTGTGCTACAGTGTGCATTCACCCCTCCCTGTTTCCTGATTGTATATTAAATGTAACCAATTGTTTCCGGGTCCTGCTACCTAGGACACAGGAAACTGATTGCTCTGGCTACTACAAATTTTTCCCAGGTTGAAAGATGACTCTGCCAGATTCAGTAGTTGTCAGGGCTGCATTCTTGATTTCCATGTAAATCAAGGGTAAAGGATCAGATGTTAAATCCAGAAAAGGAAGAAAGAAGAAAAGAAGGACAGAAAGAGAGAAAGAAAAACAGACAGAAAGGCAGGAAGGAAGGACAGAAGAAAGGGGAAAGAAGAAAAGAAAAAATACATTTTAATACCTTGTTAAATAAACTTGAATTTTCTTCTATTTAAATACTTAAAATAGTTAGGAATAATTGTGAGCTTCCACTTTATAGACTATAAATCCAAGACCATAGAACATGGATGTTTTCCCATGAGATCACAGACTGCTTCATGGGAGAGACAATCATCGAATCAATATATTGGTAAATCTAACTTTTTTTGCGCTTAATTCGTATTCTGTGTTATAACGCATCCTCTAAAAATGAAAGCAAATTTCATTTTCAACGTTAGTTAATGCAGAAGATTCTACTAACTTTACTTGTGGGGTTTTGGTTTTTCCTTTATAACTTCACAACAACAGATCAGCCATCTCACAGTGTGAGTGACTTAGATTCCAATTACCCTTATTCAGATGGAGAATGTGGATAAACCTCAAGCTAAAGGAAATGATGGAAGAAAAAAAAAGTCTCCATTCCTTCAGGGCCCAGGGCAGACGATGGCCTCTGGGCATTCTTCCAGGCTCCTCTGCCTCCAGGACTTGCCTGATCCATCCCACCAAGTATTTCTCAATAGGAAAGGCTTTATTTTTGACCTTACTCTTGGACTCTGCTCAGTGGACTTGAAAATTAGTGATTTCCTTGCTCCCTGGTCCTTCCTGTGCCTGAGAAGCAGACGTGGTATGATTCTTTTCTTTTCTACTCAACAGAGCACAACCCACTAGCTACCCAGCCTGAGTTCAGCTTTTGGAACCCTGCCTGGGCCAAAAGGCCCTGGAAAACACTTGATATTCTTAGCCTGTCTCTTCCCTCAATTGAAGAAACAGAGAGGGAAAAAATTTGACATGTACCACATAAGGCTAAAATGTACTTTAAAAGTCTTGAGTGACTCAATTCTTCAGTTAACAATGATTTGAGACATGTGGCCTAATGGGATGATAATGGGATGATATCTGTAGCCATATATCAACAAATGCTAGCCTTCACCAGACACTTAAAGAGACAAGGACAAGATTCTCCCTTAGGTCTTGCAAAGGGTTCCCTGTTCATAAGTCATTTGGAATCTTGGTATTTTGGAATCTTGTGCATTTGGAATCTTGGAATCTTACTCAAAGGACTGTTTGTATGTTCTTGGTCTAAATCTTGAAAGCTCAGTTTTGCCTTCTATCTTTTAAAACTTAGCACATGCATTTCTGTTGTCTTTAAATCTCAGCTTATGGCGATTTGTTCGGCCATTACAGGAATTAATCAGATTCTATTTCCTGGTGGCTGACCTTTCCTTTACTTGGTTTGTATACGATATTTGACCCCAAGCCTGTGGAGTCATAGATTTTGCTTTTCTAACTCTTGGCCTAGAAAGGACAGACCTGTTTCCCAGTATTATATAGGTTTTGGGGGTTTATCTCCAGTGTCTCAAGAGGAGAAATATCTTCCTTTCCAGCTCAGTATAAAACATTGAGAACTAAGATAGTAATACCCATGAAGAAAAAAGTGACATTTTTATTGATAATGGTTACTTTTCAAGGATAGCTGTGTGGAGTCTTTGATCTGTAGAGACTCTCCAACACTATTCTTAATCCTGAACAACCTAGTCCTCTAAAACTTAGGCTTTCAAACAGCAGAGTGGAATGTAAGCTTTCTGTGGGCACAAAAAGCTCCAAAAAGCAGAGAGATCAAGGGATTTAATCAAATCAAAGAATTGTCTCTTCCCCTGAGGGCACCAGCAACAGGGCTAGATACTAATAAAACCCCCTTCACATAGAAGGCAATATGAGACAGCATGCATATGATATGTTTTTGAGGGCTGTCACTCAATATGGACCAGGATTAATAGCTACCTATGGACAGGGACAGTGACAGTGAGAGTCTCACCTTTGCAAGCCAAGACAAAGGTAACTTGAAAAGTAGGTGACAAAGTCATGGCTGTTATCAATTCCCATCTGTACTCTGGTCTTTGCACAGAATCCAAGATTCCAAATGACTCTGGGGAGGTCTGGCTAAGCCTTGTTTTACATCCTGAGTTCACACATGAGTCATTGTACATATTTTATTAGCCTTCTTTATAATCTGCTGAAGGGACATTCGGCTTTCTACTACCCCGGACTATAACACTATATAAAGACGATTGTTAAATGCCAGAAACACGCACTGAAGGGACATGACTTACTTTTCCAAATTACTCTGACTCAAAAAGCAAACATTGTGGTGTTAAAAGTCTAAGACCTCAATATGACGTCTGAGTATCTTTTCTCAGGTTGTTTCAGCAACCTTGTGTTATCTGTACTAAAAGTTACTTTTGTTTCCACATTGGAGACAGCATGGTTCAAGCCACAACATGAACAGATACTTGGAACTCACAAAAACTTATTTTACCACAAGTCCTTTAGAAATTCCAACTAAATATATCCCCAACAGTCAGACGGCTCTGTGACCATGGGTATCATTCCCATGTTTCAGAGGATACAACAAAAGAAAATGATGGGCTATAAATAAGAGCCTTAACAATTAGCAACATCTCTCCTGAAGCCACATACCCTGATCCTAACCCTGGGGAACCTTAACCCTAACCCTAACCCTAATCCTGGAGAAACCTAACACTATAAGCTGTATTTTTCTATTGTTCTGTAAAATGAGGTGGCTTGAGGTAGCCTGGGCTACATTAAGGGAAGTCATTTTTCATAGCTTTCCTGTATTTCTGCTTAATGATTAAACTGTGGCATGAACACAGGCTGAACTACTTACTGTGTGTAGAGCATAGTGCCATTTTTCTTACTCTTTGGAGAGTCCTAAAACTTTTCCTTTGAATTAGGGTCATATTAGGAGGCATTAGAATCTCCTATATGATCATGTGCTAGTAAAGGTGCACTGTAGAGCTCACAAAATACGATTCTGCCATTTTCAAGTTGCTTTAGGCTTGGTGAGCCAGTGCCGTCGAATGCTAGCTATTTCCATGGGTTTAAGGAGCTCCCTTTCTGTTTACATTCCATTCTCCCGTTTCTGTATTCCCATGGACTTCCTAAAACGAAACCCTTTTCTTTCTTGTAATAACAAAATGTGAGAGATTTCCAATTAATTTCAATGCTACTTGTAAGGAATTACAGAAATTGAGAGCAGAGATCTAGATCACAAAACTTATTATGATGACACACAGTATTGGATGAAGTACAAAATTTTTGTTTTCCAGTAAAATCTCAAACTTTACTGATTTAATGATATCAAATTTTTAATTAAGATATCATTAGACGTCTTTCCATTTTCTTTTCCTCTCAGCAAGCCTTCCCATATTCCCTCCCTCAAATTCCACCTATGGTCCCCTCACTCTCAAGTCAAACCTTTAAGCGGTGATAAAGCATGTGTGTCTGTTTGTCTGTGTATGTGTGTCTGTGTTTGTGTGTGTCTGTGTTTGTGTGTATGTGTGTGTATGTGTGTGTGTGTGAGAGAGAGAGAGAGAGAGAGAAAAGAGAGAGATGCTAGCTTCAATTTTGCATTTTCCTTCCTTAGCTTCCCTAGTGCTTGAATTGCAAGCATGCCTGTTACAAGCATCACGTTCCAACTGTTCATTTCACAATTCTAGCATATCTTAGTTTTCTGAAGAAATTTGTACTGATTTCAACGAGAAATTAAGATTTTAAAATAAAATACTTTTACAATACTTTGTCATAACCTTCATAGCACAGGACAGCAGCAGAACATTCTAGTATTTGTAGTTACCAAAGCATTCTTTTGCAGTAGATGCGGTAACCGGTAAGGAGTCACTGGTGAACTAGTAATAGGCTGTTATTTGGTCACTAAATGTAATGTTACAAAAACATCTTTTCATAATGATTTCCAAAGGAAGGAAAAAAAATTTTTTTCAGAAGAAAAGACAATGTTGTTTTTCTGTTCTACAACAGTCTCCATCATCAGTACCTGATTACCAACATCCTTAGGACAGTAGACCTGCATGCTTAGTTGCTAGTTTGCCATAGTAGTCATCTTATTCATAAGACCCAGAGTGCTTTAGAAGAAATTTCTGAGTGCCCCCTGACCTATAGACTATAGAATCTGAAAAACCGCACCTTAATATTAGGGTACAAAACCCCAAATGATGAAGTAAACAACTCGCCAAACTACTTGTAACATAGCCAAACAGATCTCACCTTGTGGGTGCCGAAAGACTTTGCTGAGCTGGAAAGACAGAGCCTTGTGATGGCAGGCATGTCTTAAGTGAGAAGATGAGGTGTGGCTATGATCCGTGTGGATGTAGTGATGTGGAATGTCTGAGAGCAGGATGATGCAGAAGGATGCAGGAAAGCCTGGGAAGAGTAACACTGAGAAGAAATGATAATTCACAGAGTTAATAGATTTGACAAAAAAAAAAAAAA
>JADRCD010200469.1:16868-33610 GCA_019843815.1 Montemys delectorum | reverse complement strand
GCAGGTGGATTACTATGAGTTTGAGGTGAGCCTGGTTTACATAGCAAGTTCTAAGCTAGCCAGAGCTGAATATAGTGAGGCCCTGTCTCATCTCCAGTCTCCCCAAAATAGGAGTTTAGTGTATTGCAATTTTAACTTTATTCTTTCTCTTTTTAAAAAGAGATTAATTCATTTATTGAATAGCTAAAGAATGGTTGTGTTTAATTTATAACACCATAAGATGATATTTATAAAATTTTAAAAATTTTAATACTGAAATATTTCAAGCATCCTGAAAAGTTAAAACAAGACACTATTCATGGACGGCATCCCTTCTTCAGGTCTTTAATGTTTTGCCATGCTTCCTCTCCCTCACCCCCATGGGCAGAAATGTTTCAAAGCCCAGCCCTTCATTTATTTTACCTCTTTCCTGGCAGGTTACCACTACCAGAATGCATTTGACATCATTTTAGAGTTTATCCAATATGCTATATAAGTAGATAAGGTTAGCTCAGTTAAACCTGATAGGTAATATTCCATTATATAGGCATTATATATACTTGTTTAGGGTTTCTATAGAATATATATGAAGTAGCCGGGCAGTGGTGGCGCACACCTTTAGTCCCAGCACTTAGGAGGCAGAGGCAGGCGGATTTCTGAGTTCGAGGCCAGCTTGGTCTACAGAGTGAGTTCCAGGACAGCCAGAGCTATACAGAGAAACCCTGTCTTGGAAAACCAAAAAAAAAAAATATATATATATATATATATATATATATATATATATATATATGAAGTAATGAAATTGTGGATTTAATTTTTTTTCTAATGTTGCAATTGTCTATAAAAAGATAGAGGTTACAAATTAAAGTGCATTAAAGCTTACTGTATACAGTCTCACCTAGGCCTTGAGGATCCTGAAAGACAGCACCATTGTATAGCTTAGACTGACATTTCTTCTTTTCTGTCTAACAAGTTTAATAGTGTTGTGAACCTAGTTGTCATGTATAACATTGCTTCTGTATAGGGAGACTTCTTATTGTTGGCATGTATGGTAAAGGCACTCCCTTCACCCTGGACACCATGACCAAGGCAACTCTTAAAAAGGAAGCATTCAATTGGGGCTGGCTTACAGTTTCAGAGGTGCAGTTTGTTATCATCATAGCAGAAAGGATGGCAGCACACAGGCAGACTGGTGCTGAAGAGGAGCTGAGAGTTGTGCATCCAGACCTGCATGCAGCAGGAAGAAAGGGTCTGGCTTGGGCTTTTGAAACTTCAAAGTCTACCTCTAGTGATATACTTCCTCCAACAAGCCTGCACCTCCTAATCTTTCTTGAGTGGTGCCACTCCCTAATGACTAAGCATTTGAATAGATGAGCCTATGGGAGCCATTCTTACTCTTACCAACACCACCTCCTTGGTAAGACCAGTGACTCCCCTTTTCTTAACTGAGAGACCTGAAGGTGGTTTGAAGGACCAAGGCATGATGTCAGAACTAGTCATGGTTCTACTTAGTTTTCTCGGAGATAAGCTAGAAATCTTTTCTTAGTATACTGTGCCTGAACCTTCTCGAACACTCTCCTTTTCTTTCTTTTTTTGAGACAGGATTTCTGTGTGTAGCCATGACTATCCTGGAGCTCCCTCTGTAGACCAGGTTGGCTTCTTAACTCATAGATCGACCTGCCTCAGCCTCCAGAGTGCTGGGTCAAAGGCTTGTGCCACCAAACTTGGCCTCCTCTTGCTTTTTTGTTACATTCCCTGCATCTAACTTCAGGCTAGCTTGTTTGCTTTCCCATATTCCTTACTTGCATCTTTGCTGTAGGAAAGAAAGCACACATAGTTCTTTATTTTCTTCCATTTAGATCCTGTGTGGACATGTGAGTACATCAAAATCACCTGGAAAGCAAGTTAGTGAGTCCATCCATACAAGGTTAAATCAGAGTCTCTGAACAGTAGTCCAGTTACACACACATATACACACAAACTTATTATGTCTCTGTCTCTCTCTTTCAGTTATGGAAAATTAATAAACATCTAAATACTTAAATAAGTAATGATAATGATACTAATCTTCACATCCATCTTTCCCATGTGTGTGACAGTCAGTGCAGGAACCCCTTCACTGTATTGGAAGAAAGACAGACTTCCTTCCATCCCTTCAAAGTTGAAACCTGAAGAGGAAAAAAACAGTGAATATATCTACCTTTTACTTATATTTTTAAATTTTTACCTGACTTCTCCCAGCCTCTCAGTGCCTTCCACATACATACACTTTGGTTGCTAAATTATTTGAAAATAAGTTGGGACACTGAAACAGCTTGCTTCTAAAAAACAGGAACAATCTCCTGTATAATGATAATACAGTCTCTATCCTTTAGGAAATTTCCCTAAATGTAAGAATAATCTTTATAGATTCCTTTATAATAAAGAATCACACATTATATTTGACCAGGAGAGTTTCTCAGTCTTTTAAATCTTGAATTACAATGTATTTTGAGTCCAGACCTTTGTTTAATAAACTGTTCCCGGGAGCTGGAAATATGGTTCATGCAACAGTTAAGAACACTTGCTGCTCTTGGTTGAAGACTGGAATTGGATTCCTAAAGCCCATGTTGGGTAACTCAAAACTGCCTGTAACTCTAGTTCCAGGGGTCTGCTCACCTGTACCCCTGTACATATAAATATACTCATGTACATACATGCACATTAAAAAAATCTTTGAAATGTAGAATATGTCAGGATTTGGATTTGTTTTGTTAGGATTACATTCACATTATTAATTTTGGTAGGCATGCTGTAAATGACACTGATGCACTCAGAGCCTTGCACATGCCAGCTTGTTCTGAACTGGAACATTCTCTTGGTCACTACGCTTTGGAAGTTTCCCACTGAAAAGGTTCTTTGCTCTTTTGTGATTAATCATCCACTTAAAAGTTTACCTGTATCAGTTGTTCTGATAGTTTTGTGAAGAAAGGCTCAGCACACTGGTTATGAGGTATGTCACTTGAGGTAGTCATGGATGAGGATCCTGTCACATCTCCCAGAAATGTATTGCAGTAGTTCCTGCACAGGATTGTAGCCAGGCAATGTTACTGCCAAAGCCACAGGTGGGATAGGGAGTTTTTCTAGTGCCCACATGTGCTTATGTGTGCCTGGATGTGCAGCTATCTGTAAACATTAGGAGGATCTGGACTAAAGGCTGTTTTCACCCCGAATCACAACCAAATTTGCTTCTGACAAAGGCTTTTTGTTTCTCCCAGTGGGTGAATTTGTAAGTGATGTTCTGCTAGTTCCAGAAAATTGCCAGTTTTTTCACCAAGAGCGGATGGAGGTTTGTGAGAAGCACCAGCGCTGGCACACCTTAGTCAAGGAGGTAAGAGCTCGTGTGGAGCAGGCAGTTGCCAGCTGTCAGAAGAGGAGCATTCCTTTGCAACAACACCAGGGGTTTAATTTTCTTTTCTTTCTTTTTTTTTTTTTTTTAAAAGTGTGTAATTCTAGCTGGCCTGGTACTTGATATATAGCTCAGGCTGACCTGGAACTCATCACAGTCCTCCAGCTTTAGCCTCTCTCATACTGTAATTAAGAGGGGTGTGTGCCACCACACCTAGATATTTCTGTGTTAAATTACAAATACCTAGGAGGAGGCCAGAGAGAGGGCTCAGGGGTTACAGGTGCTTCCTGCCCCCTCAGAGGACCAGAGTTCAGTTCCTAGTACCCATGTTGCATGACACACAACCACCTGTAGTTCCAGGTCCCTGGATCTCATGCTTTCTCTCAGCTGGCATCCACAGGCACCTGCATATATGTGGCAGACACATAAATAAAGATAATAAAAAGATACTTGGTAAAAGACTAGCTATCTCTTGTACAGAGGGTAGAGCAGAGAAAGTCTGGTTTCTAGAGTTAAAACTGTTAGTGATGAGCTAAGAATACAAACTGGTAGCAGGGCTCCTGTGTAGCATGTTTGAAGCCTTGGGTTCAATTTATTCCTAGCAATATCACAAAAGGAACAGAAAATACTTTAGTGGTATATCGTCCTTCTTTTGAGCTGATATATAGCTTATTTAAAGAACAATTGTCTGGTATGTGCAAGCTTTGGGTTTGATCCCCAGCACTACAGAATGGGGTGGGAGGTGTTAAAGTTGAATCAAGGATATATATGTTGTCAGCAGAGCTCCCAAGAAGGCATCCTGGCTCCTCAGTGCCGAACTAGCCAGAAAACCTAGGTATGTGTATGCACACAAGCACAGCAGGCAAGCTTGAGTATGCACAGGCACACAAGCTTAGCAAGCAAACTTGAGTGCCATTTCATTCTTCTGGTAGGGAAGAACACCCTTTCTTACATTGATCCTTCAGGTAGATTACTCCTCCAGGAATTTGTCTTTGGTCAGATCCTGAAGTAGTTGCTATCCCAGGAGTAATGGTGTTGGATAGCTTTAACTTGTTAATTCCTGAAACTCTTTAAATTGTTCCTTAGACCTGAAGTTTGGTCTTTTAGTTGTTTTTGTCTAAGATGAAATTATAAATTAAGAAAAACTTCAAGTCTTCTTAAAATAATAGTATGATAATTTCTTGACAGAGCAGTTAACGTGTCCAGAAGAGAATGAATTACCACCTAAGATTTCTTTTGGATGAAGCTAGGGCTGGAGGGAGCTTGTGAAAATGTCCTGATGTGATCTGTGGATTTCTTGTAGGCGTGTCTGACTGAGGGGATGACCTTATATAGCTATGGCATGCTGCTGCCCTGCGGGGTAGACCAGTTCCATGGCACCGAGTATGTGTGCTGCCCTCAGACAAAGATTGTTGACTCTGACTCGACTATGTCCAAAGAAGAGGAGGAAGAGGAGGAAGAGGATGAAGAGGATGAAGAGGAAGACTATGATCTTGATAAAAGGTTAATTTGTTTAAAGTGTTGGACTCATTTTGTCTGGTTTTGTTCAATTTGGGAGGAGGGGTGGAGGCTTTTAAATCTATGTTTGTGAAATAGGGGTCTCACTTTGTAACCTTAGCTGGCCTGGAACTCCTTATACACACCAGGTTAGTCTTGGACCATAGATCTGCCTACTTTTGTCTCCGGAGTTCTGGGATTAAACTTTTATGACACCATGGCAGGCCTGGTTTTTAGCCTTTCTGTAAAAGTGGCTGTTGGTCCCTCATTGCTAGATAAGGTAAAGGTTAGTGTCATAGGTTTCTTTTCTTTTTCTAAATACAAAGAAGAATTTATTGATATTGAATATGCTGCAAGGGATAGCAGGCTGGGAAGTCTTAGTTAGGTCTCTACTGCTGTGATAAAAGAATGACCACAACCAACTTGGGGATTTCACCCCCCATCTTCCAGTCCTTCATGAAGGGAGGGCAGGACCTGGAGGTGGGACCAAAAGACCATGAAGGAGTGCTACTTACTGGCTTGCTCAGTTTACTTTCTTATGCACCCAAGACCACCAGTCTAGGGTGACAACCACCCACAGTGGACTAGACCCTTTGAAATCAATCATTAAGAGAATGCCCTATAGATTTGCCTGTGGGCAAACTTGATCAAGGAGTCATTTCATCAACTGAGATTTCTCTTCCCAGAAAAAGCTTGTTGTCAGGTGACAAAACCCAACCGCCAGGACAGGAGTATCCCCTTGTGCTGAATTTCATCTAGCTTTTTATTTTAGTCATAACTGAATATATGAAAACCAAACCTGTGGCTTTTCTCTTTCAATCAATTTGGACTACATTGTTTGTTTAGTTACTTATTATTTTACATATATGAGTATTTTGTCTGCATACATGTATGATCCTTATGTGTATGCCTATGCTCTTGAAGTCTGAAGAGGGCCCAGGATCTCTTGGAGCTAGAGTTAGTAGTTGTGAACCTCTAAGTAAGTGTTGGAAATTGAACCCAGGTCCTCTGCAAGAGCAGTAAGAGCTCTTAACCAACGTCCAGTGCCTAGGCCACATTATTTTTACAGGTTAATGCAATTCTGTATTGACATAAAGCTGGGCTGAGGGCTTTGGTGTTACAATTACATGTGAGATAAGCTTATTTCCTGTTTCTGTCTTTGTGTTTCAGAATAGGGAAGGGAATCATGCTTTGTGCATAAAAATTGCTACTAACTTTGCTTTTTGGCTTATGACCTCTAGTGAATTTCCTACTGAAGCAGATTTGGAAGACTTCACAGAAGCAGCTGCAGATGAGGAAGATGAGGATGAGGAGGAAGGGGAGGAAGTGGTGGAAGACCGTGATTACTACTATGACTCCTTTAAAGGAGATGATTACAATGAGGAGAACCCAACTGAACCCAGCAGCGACGGCACCATTTCAGACAAGGAGATTGCTCACGATGTTAAAGGTAACGCAGTATAAAGCCATGACTTTAAAATCCGTGTTTCTTTACCTGGCACTTGTATTGCATTCCTCGCTCAGCACAGGTAAGTCTCAGAAGGCAAAGTAGAGTCTGCACCATCAGGAAGACAGATTCTCTAGTGTGGTAGTGGAGCTGTCAGCATGAGCAAGTGGCACCTCCAGGAGAGATTCAGAGTGGAGCCAGACAGCAGGGTTTGGCATTATAAGGATCACATTAGGAAATTAGCAGCAGCAGTGCTTCAGGCTCCTCCACAGCCAACTTAAGATGTGCTGTCCTCTCAGGGCACTTCCCACTTCAGTGCTGCCCAGGAACCCGCTCTCTAGAGCCAAGTGACTTGCTTGGTTCTTCTTCCCCCGTGTGTGTTCCTGTCTGTAGTCTACCCTTCTTGTCAGGCATTTCTAGTGGGTAAGATGAAACTGAAAAAGAAGAGGCTATGATAGTTTAGAGCCATTATATACTGCTGATTGTCTGTTTGAAAGTGTGGCAGACCTGAAGGATTAGTAAGGACTCAGCTGGAGGAAAATACTCGACTGCTGTAGAAGTGTGTGATTTATTTGGAGATTTTGACAGTGGAAACACTGATCTTTTACAGGTGCTTCAGCCTGTGCTGCAGGTATTACCATTTAAATGGCCTTTCTTCTCACATTGACTCCTTTGATCCTAGGAGCCATCAGAACAAACAAAGCAGACATCTGTCTCCACTGCACAGATCACAAGTGTGAGGCTCAGGAGAAGATCCTTTATGTCAGCCTGTGGTACTAATCTAGACTCAGTGCAAAACCAAAAAAGTAAAGTTATCTTTCTCTCTAAATATCTTCATCACATGGAAAGTGATTCTGTTTGCCTGTATTGGTGAGGTTAGTCAGGGCCTTCTGGGCCAGTTGTGGCTCCAGCCTTGCCCCAGCTGGCCTGGAGCACTGTGAAGCATTTCAAGCACTGCCTTTGCCCTGCTGACACTCTGACCATTTTCACACAGCTGTCTGCTCCCAGGAGGCCATGACGGGGCCCTGCCGGGCTGTGATGCCTCGTTGGTACTTCGACCTCTCCAAGGGAAAGTGCGTACGCTTTATATATGGCGGCTGCGGCGGCAACAGGAACAATTTTGAGTCTGAGGATTATTGTATGGCTGTGTGTAAAGCGATGAGTAAGTCCCGCCTTGTGCCGGCCCTGCACAGCAGTGCCATCCTGTCCAGCCTTCTGTCTCTCCTGGCCGTCCTTGTGACTGCATCTGTCATGTTTATGCTGACTCAGGTGTTTGCTGTCAGTCGTTTTCCCCTCATCTTTGTGCTTGCTAGACCAAGGCTTTGCTTTCCTCTTGGCAGTTGTAAGCTCAGTTTTTGGTGTCCTGTGTTCCCTGTGTGTCTACTGATGGTTGGTGGTGGTAGTATGCCTACTCTGTCTGGTGCTATGGATGGCACAACCAGGGACTTGTTCTTTCTTGTGGGCTTGGAGTTGATAGGCAGTGGGTTGGGGTTAGTGTCAGTAGGGAAGGCAGCCGTGTCCTCTGGGGAGCCATTGGTGAGAGGTACCATAGAGCCATTACATGCTAGCACTGAGCATGCTCAAGCATGTGCCTTGGGCATTGCCTTGTTTTCTATCTTTGACCCAACCTTTTGCTGACCCCTGTACTACATGCTACCTATTAGGATACCTACCATCAAAAGGGGTGACAACAGTAATACTTGTGGGATTCCAGAATATTGGAACACGTTGTTTTGTGCATTCTAGTAGGAAGAAATCTGTTGTCTAAATTTGACTTGGCCTTGTCGTTGTTGTGGTCACATGGGTTGTGCAGGGCCTTAGGAAGTGAGTGCGGCTCTGTTTGTGTGTGATTTGGTTTCAGAGGAAGGACTGCGTTTCAGTTGCATTGGACTTATGTTAAACATAGAGAAAATTTTTCTTTTCTCATAGGTCTTCTTTTGTTAAGACTGTGACTTGTATTAATTCATGTGCTAGGAAAATTCTCAGCCCAGGCAGTTTGCCTTGGTTTCTGCTCTGGAACTCATTGGAATGAATGAGTTGCTCCCTGTCCTTGGGCTTTGCTGTAGCTTCTGATGGCTTTTTATTCAGCTATCTTCTCTGCTCTTCCAGAGAGGTTTAAGATTTTAATCTAGTATGGTGTGCTTTTATTGCTTCCATTCCTGATACACTAGGGAAAGGCTATTTTTAGTTAATAGTCTTGAAAAGGTAAAGAATGAGCCATTGGAACTCCCATCCATAAACAGCTTATTTAGAACAAACAAATTTAGAGTTAAGAGTTTTTGTGATGTTTACTGCTTTTAAAAATGACCTAGCTAAAGAATATCAAAACATTGTTTTGAGTTAATGTTGAAGGAGTTGAGGCCCTTAGTTATCTCACTGAATATGGAGGGAGATACTGTCTCTGCCTAAAGCTCAGACAGTGCTTTGAAATGAGCTGAAGTTTCATGTGCCCCAGGAGAGCTCTGTTGAAGAGAAGCACCTGTATGTGTACTTGCAGGGCTCTTAGCTGGAGAGCCTGGAATACCTATGGATACCAGGTTTTCTGTGATCACCTCATGTCTCTTGAGGGGTCTGCGATGAGTGGCGGCTAAGCCTGTCGTGACTCTGACCTGTAGGTCATGTCTCTAGAAGTAAGTCTCCAGAGCGGTGTGCCTTGCCTTTTTAGTTTCTAGGAGTGTTTAGACCCACTGTGTGCATTTTCCTAGCCCAAAGACCAAAACAATCCATGCAGCATGAAAGCTTTTATACTTCTGAGACTGTGTATAGCATAGATTTGAGTAAACACTAGAAGAATATAATTCCCTAAGAAACATGCTGTAATTTTGTTGTTCTGAAAGCTATATACCGAGATCCTTTTTAAGTTACAAAGAGACAAAATATCACAAAATTATACTAATAAGGCTTACTAAATAAAGGGAAGCAAGGAAAGTTGCATGTGATAATTTTGTGGAGTGGTTGGCTAATTTCTAGTTTTAAAATTAGCTGCATACCTAGTCTAGGTATTTAATCCATACCTATGGATTAAAACAATGCAAAGTAAACTTGCCCAACCAGTCCATCGTGCACATAATCACTAGCCTTGGGGGCCGTAACAGCTCATGCCTAATTAGCAGTGAGGTAAGAGGTTTCTGTTTTAATGGATCTATGCTCCAGAGGACAAGTGGAAGCATCCTCAGTCAGCGTCATGAATCAAGACCACAAAGGCATGTCTTCCCATCAGTAGAAGGTGTCCTCCTCATACGGAAATTTAGTTTAACCGCCATCAGCCTTGTTACTGGACAGAGGTGTAAGAGTCCTTCAGTGATGCTGAACTAGCATGGCTTGGACTTTGTCCACTCGACCTGTGTGCAAATAATGTGCACTTCAACTAGGTTTCCAAAATTAAGACCTGAAGATTGCCATAAGAGAGATAGGAGCCCGTTCCTTAAAAATGGGCAACACCTTTGTGGAAATGTCTCCTTGAGGTCTAATTTCAGTCCTGGTTTACATTATGTACCACTAGGAATAAACATGTTGGCCTTATTTTAGGTTTTCAGGCTTCAAGTTCTGAAAGGAAGATTGTAGAAGCAGGTCTTTTTTTTCTTTTTTGTCCTGCAATTAATTATAGGTAAATGCCTCAAGAGTGCTGAAGATGCTAGGGC
The DNA here is from genome assembly GCA_019843815.1 of Montemys delectorum. Classification (NCBI taxonomy): domain Eukaryota; kingdom Metazoa; phylum Chordata; class Mammalia; order Rodentia; family Muridae; genus Montemys; species Montemys delectorum. The sequence continues at coordinate 23,658 of JADRCD010200469.1, read as the reverse complement.
TTTGGGCCCAATAAATGACTGTACTAGCATGGACTGACATGGTTAGTGAATATTACGCAAAGAAGATTGTCCACTGTAATCTAACAATGGAGCGCTCTGTGCTTTTCTTACAAAGCTCCAAGACAGATTGAATCCATCTTGTGGGTCCTGTGCTTGACTGTTTACCTGACTGCCAAAGAGAATTCCCTCTGTGACTTTGTTTCAGTTCCACCGACTCCCCTGCCAACCAATGATGTTGACGTGTATTTTGAGACCTCAGCTGATGATAATGAGCATGCCCGCTTCCAAAAGGCTAAGGAGCAGCTGGAAATTCGACATCGCAACCGAATGGACAGGGTAAACATTACCAGTTCATACTGTTTGTATTAGTTTGGGTTTTTAGTGCTAGGGGTTGGATCCAGGACCTGGTGCTCACTAGGCAAGTATTCTGTAAGGCATGTTTTTATAGTTGAAGAGAGGGGCATTGTTGACTAAAATGCTCCAAGGTTCTGGAGAGATACCTCCTAGGTAGATGAATCTCTTTTCTTCACCTACTGCCTCTCATGTGATAACATTAATTTTTTTAAAGACTTATTTATTATATATAACTACACTGTAGCTGTCTTCAGACACTCCAGACAAGGGTGTCAGATCTCGTTACAGATGGTTGTGAGCCACCATGTGGTTGCTGGGATTTGAACTCAGGACCTTCGGAAGAGCAGTCAGTGCTCTTAACCACCGAGCCATCTCTCCAGCCCCCATAGCATTACTTTCAATGGCATTGCAGACACTTCTGAACACTTTTTGTGTACTTGTTACTCTGTTCTGTTGTTGCTGACTTTAAGTTTTTATTTTTAAAAATCCATTTTTTTGTCAGTGTTAAAATTGAAGACTTAGGCTATAAAACTGAAAAGTAAATTAGATGAAGTAAAACAGTTATTAATACTTTCTAATTGCATAGGCAAGAGTCTTAAGTCCCAGGGATGTTTCTTTACTTGGAAGCATTCTAAAAGTAGGGAGATTTCATAGCTCATCCTCCAGGATCATGTTTAGCCATAATCCAGGCTGGCCTTACCTGGGGGCTTAGGATCTAAGAGTACTTGCTTAGCATGCACAAAGCCCTGGACTCGGTCCCAGGCACCACATATACCAGGTCAGAGGGACACAGCTATTAACCCTGCACTGTGGACAAGGCAGCAGAAAAGTCAAAACTTGAAGGTTATCCTTGGCTGCACTGAGAGTCTGAGGTCATGTTGGACTACGTAGGATTATGTCTCAGAACAGCAATAGTAATAGGTATTGCTTGCTGGTCTTGTGCTCTACCCGTGTATCTTCTACACTGGACTTATTCTTAGTGAGATGCTCATTATTTCATTTTCATATCATTTCTGATAGTAACAGGCATTACTCTTTAGTTTTTAAGTGAAGGGAGAATAACCATAAAGAATAACTTGCCTAAGGTATATAACAAGAAGATCATGGTATTGAGGGGATCTAGAAACTTCTGAGCAACAATCTGGACTGAGGGATCATATGATATGGTTTCCTTTTGCACAATTTCCGGCATTGGATTCAGCACCCAGCAGTATTTTTAGAAAATGGGGAAGTTGTTTCAGAGGATTATTTTCTAAAGAGTGTTTCTGATTTTTGTTCTAGGTAAAGAAGGAATGGGAAGAAGCAGAACTTCAAGCCAAGAACCTCCCCAAGGCAGAAAGACAGACCCTCATTCAGGTAGGATGCTTTCTTGGGGGACAAAGGGTCCAGCCTGGCCTGTTGAAAATACAGTCAGAGTTGAGCTCCCAGGGAATTTGAATGTAATATCCCCTCCTAGTCAGGGACATTTTTACAAGAAAGTTGTCTCCCTTTCCCCCTTCCCCCCTTCCCCTCCCCCTCTCCCTTTCCCTTCCCCTTCCTTTCTCCTTTCCTTCCCATTTCAATTTCACCACTAGTATTTTTTACTTGTGGTAGAAAGAAACCAAACCCTCTCCCAGAACACACCTAACTTGTGCAGGAAGTAACCTTGGCTTAGCTGTTGGTTAATTCTGCTTTCTTAGCAAAAGCCCCCACCATCCTGTTCATGGGCTGTGGCTTATTTTTCAACACTATTGGATTTTAAAAAAAAAACTGACAGACTCATTGACAAGGCAAAGACAGAAAACAAAGATCTTTAATGCAAGTTTATTCCTTGCTTTGTAAAAAATGTACACCCTTCAAGAAGGGAAGGACTAGCAATAGAAATAGCAATTTATAAGACTGAAAATGAATCATGTTATTCCTTTAACTTGTAAGTGGGGGAAGTTTTGAGAATTGGACAAATTCCTGGTGTAAGCATACATTTTAAAGTAGGTATATGTCAGCTTAACTCTCTCCAAGTATTTCTGGAGGACCTTGGCTTGTTTTAATTAGTCACTCTCAGACCTGTAATTCTTTTTTTTTTTTTTTTAAGATTTTATTTATTTTATGTATATGACCAGTACACTGCAGCTGCCTGCAGACACACCAGAAGAGGGCATTGGATCCCATCACAGATGGTTGTGAGCCACCATGTGGTTGCTGGAAATTGAATTCAGGACCTCTGGAAGAGCAGTCAGTGTTCTTAACCGCTGAGCCATCTCTCCAGCTAAGCTTTAATTCTTATACAAGCAATTTCATCTACAGGGATATTTGACTGAGCAACCTTAAGTTGCCAGTAAATGTGGCCAGGCAGCACTGATAATGTTCCCTTTACAGCTCTAGTAGGTGCGACTCAGTGTGAGCGAACATATTACTGAACTGTGCCTTGTTGGTTACTGGCTTCAGGAGTTAGAAGTTGGTATTTTCTTAGAACATGGAAAAGATGATTGTGGATGTTGAAAAACCAGATGTTGAAATTGCAAACTTAGTAATGTCAGCTATAGAAACACGAGAGTCTCTCTAACACAGAAATGTAATTTGGTTTTTTATGAATGGAAGCATCTTAATAAAAATAAGAGATTGTGTACCTCGCCCTTGTGTCACTGAATCTGTTCCTGTCTTACTAAAGTACGGAGGCACTAGGCACAGAAGAGAGAGCACTGGGTTCTGAGGGCGTGAGCTTGTTAGACTCCCTACACATGCCACAGGTTATTTGTTGTTCTTTTTCCTTGGCTTAGCATTTCCAAGCTATGGTTAAAGCTTTAGAGAAGGAAGCAGCCAGTGAGAAGCAGCAGCTTGTGGAAACCCATTTGGCCCGAGTAGAAGCCATGCTGAATGACCGCCGGCGCATAGCTCTGGAAAATTATCTGGCTGCCCTGCAGTCTGACCCACCTCGGGTGAGTTGGGGTCAGAGCAGAACTGTAGACAAGTCATGTTCTTAGTGTTGCCTGCTTAAAGTGTGTACTTGGAAGGCAGAGGCAGGAGAGTCTCAAGCCTGAGAACAGCCGACTAAACAAACAGAAGGTGTTAGGTAAACTAATTGATGGGAGAACTCGAGTTAAGTGGTCTCAAGCTTTTTCTAATGCTTAAATCGAAGCTGCCTTGCTTTGAAGGTCCTAGAAAGTATTGGATAGGAAGCTGGTGAAATGACATGGGATAAAGGCACTTGCTACACAAACCTGACAGCCAGAGTTCCAACTTCAGAGCTCACATAAGGTGGGAGAGCACAGAATTCCCCAGACTTCTCCATGCATGCTGTGGGCTGTCCTCCCCCACTATTTTGAATTCTCTGGTCTTGCAGCCACATCGAATTCTTCAAGCTCTCCGTCGTTATGTCCGTGCTGAAAACAAAGATCGTCTGCACACCATTCGTCATTACCAACATGTGTTGGCTGTTGACCCAGAAAAAGCTGCCCAGATGAAATCCCAGGTAAACTAGACAGATTTCCGTGGGCGCAGAGATGCTGCTGGCTGTGCTTATTGTGAGAAGACATTTCCTACGTGAGTTGGGGTTTTGTCAGAAGAGACAGCCAGTTCCCAAATCAGATTTTTAAGTCAGTTCATTTGATTCAGTTTATCACCTGAATTAGTGTAATTCCCTTTTCTAGCCAAATACATTATGTAGGTCTTAAAAGTTGCTTTGGCTCACTGCTTAGGACACTTGTCCATTGTGTTTGAGTACCAGGATCTGATCTCTAGAGCCACAAAAAAACCCCACTTTATTCCCGTTGTAGCCTTTGAAGTTTTTATTTAGACAGACATTTCTGAGTTTGTCCTGTGCTGAGCCCAGCTTTGCCCCACTGTCATTTGTACAGGTTTTCTGTTTCTTTACTACTGCCTATATATTCATAGAAAGTGAACTGTATACTGTACATAGGGATGTACATTCTAATAGTCTGTTGGCTTTTCAGAAGGCTGTATAATAGCATCATGATCCTCATTTTATCCTCCTGTTTTTAATGTAAAGCTGCACAGACTGAGGGCACTCTGCACTCCAGACACCTTCCCAGCTTCTTACAGTAAGATCACACAGGAATTTACCTGAAGTCATAGGAGTGCTGCAGCTGAGTTTCACTCTTTTGTTGGGCAGAAGTTTATGTGTTATCTACATGCTGAAATTCCACATACAGTTTCATGAAGCAAAGTTGATTCCTTGTGTACAGCTCACAGAGTAATAGAAAATTAATTTTGTTAATTTTGAAGATGAAGAATTATTTTCCGGGGCTGGAGAGATGGCTCAGAGGTTAAGAGCACTGACTGCTCTTCTAGAGGTCCTGAGTTCAATTCCCAGCAACCACACGGTGGCTCACAACCGTCTGTAATGGGATCTGATGCCCTCTGCTGGTGTGTCTAAAGACAGCTACAGTGTACTCATATACATAAACTTAATAAATCTTTTAAAATAAATTTACTTTCCTCCAAGGTACAGAGTTCACATTAGTAGTTAGATGTTTGAGAGAATTAAAGAATTTTGATGTGTGAAGAGTGGGACTGTGGGAAGAGATGTTTCTGGGGCCCAGGGGCAGCTGGTGGGAGTTAAGGTTTTACTTTACACTAGATGGAGTGGAAAGAGAGAAATGCTAAGAGCTGGAGACTGCCTCTGGAGGATAGGCGGAAAAATGAACCTTTTTTTTTTTTTTTTTTTGAGACAGGGTTTCTCTGTGTAGCCCTGGCTGTCCTGGAACTCACTCTGTAGACCAAGCTGGCCTCGAACTCAGAAATCCGCCTGCCTCTGCCTCCCAAGTGCTGGGATTAAAGGCACGTGCCACCACCGCCCGGTGAAAATGAATCCTTAACCCAATCCTTTATTATAGTTGTGTTTGTATCTTATCTTTATATAACAATACTATACATTATATATAATAATGTAATGGAGAGGGTTTGGGCTTTTTTTTATTTTCTTAATTGTGCTAAAGGTAGAGTCTCGGGCCTTACACATGCTAGGCAAGTACTCTTTAGCTGAGCTGTACATCCCTGTGCCTGATCAGTATAGAAATAACTTTAGCAAATTCCTGAGACGAAGATTCACAGTAGCTAAGTGGAGAATTAGGGTCAGCCCATCCTAGCAATTCTGCGGACAGACTGCTGGGAGCTGTAAGTCTGTTCTCAGCTTGTGATTCCAACAAAATGGGGCCACTGAATTGCATTGACTTGTGCCTGTTCCCTGTGCTGCCTGAGCACTTGCCGTGCTGTGTGATTAATATCCCTCATTTAAAATAGTCAGAATTGGAAGTGTTTCTGATTGGTAACTTTTAAAAAATGTTTGCCGTGTACATAATAAGATTCAGGGCGGGGGGGGGGGGGCTTTATGGTTAGGAGCACCTGCTACTCTCCTAGAAGACCTGGTTCTGATATCCAGCACCCATGTGGTAGTTCACAACCATTTGCCACTCTAGGCCAGGGGATCTGATGCCCTCTACTGGCCTCTGGAAGCACCAGGAACAGTTTGGTATGCAGATGTATATGAAGGCAGAACACCCATACATATAAAGGAAAGTAAACAAATCTTGTAAAATATTTCTCTTGGATGTGACTCACATTTAAGCCTTAAATTGATTTATGTCTCATATATACCTTGTAATCTGAGATTAATGCCATGGAATGTTTTTAGTGCTTCTTTGTTGTCCCTGCCACTCAGGCTCTATAGCAGTAAGGTCTCTATCATGATTGATTACCACTGTTCCATCCTGCAGTTCTCATCCTGTCACAGGGCCCTAATTCCTCTCAGGAGATATAATGGTGTCTGCATGTGCACAGATTCTGGAAACACACTGCAGTTCCATTTGCATTTTTTTGCCAAGGCACTCACACTTGTGCTTTCCCATCATATTTGATTGGCAGGATGGCAAATAGAAAATTAAATTACTGTCATCTTGCTTTTAAAGGTCAGAAGCATATCAATCTACAGTAAAAGCATCTTTAACTTTTCTTCCGTTTCAGCCCTTCATGTAAATGGCCTCAGGGCACACGGTACACTGGTTTTGATTGCCTTCTTTAGAAGAAGCTCAGCAAGTGCAGGCCTAGGCCTGAGTGGGTGACAGGGCTGTGAGTTTGTTGAGCTGTAGCAGAGCTTCCCTGTATCTTTGGGTCACATCACCTTTTCTACTTTGGATACTTTTGTTCTTATCATTGGATTAACAACCTTTGCATTCAGAAAAGTAGTGAACTACCATGGATAAATCTTTCTTCAACACTTACTTAAAAATGAGTTATTTGTGCCTCGTCAGTTTTTAAATGACCATAATTTAAAAGGGAGTAAATTAGTCCTGACCTTAACCATAGTATTTTATGTAGTTGCTTTACTAAACCAAGTCCATGAGCAGCTGTGCTTTCCCACCATAGTTTCAGTGTCTGTCTACCTGCCCTAATCTTACTAGTTGAAAAAAGTGACCAGCACTTTCGGTCCTTCTCTGACTCA
>JADRCD010200469.1:0-16468 GCA_019843815.1 Montemys delectorum | reverse complement strand
TTTTTTTTTTTTTTTAATTTTTAAATGTACTTATTTTATGTGGATGAGTGTTTTGCCTGCATGTGTGCCTGGTGCCTGTGGAGGCCAGAAAGAGGCTGTTTAGGATTCCCTGCACCTAGAGTTAACAGCCAGTTGTAAACTCCCATGTGGGCGTAACACAGGGCCTCTACAAGAGCTGCAATTGCTCTGACCATTGAGGGTCTCCTCAAGGACCATGTTTTGAAAGTAAACATTGCTTTAACTTGTAGCCCTCTCTGTAGACAGAGACTGCATCACTCATGTGCTGTTGTGGGCTTTCCTGCTCTGCTATATTGAGTAGGAAAGAGAACCTTTGGGTCTCTGGAACTCTTAATGTGGATGTGTTTTTCCTCCTGACCTCATAGTTTTTAGTGACAAGGCCTCTCCTGGTATTGTGCTTCCAGGTGATGACACACCTCCATGTGATTGAAGAAAGAAGGAACCAAAGTCTTTCTCTGCTGTACAAAGTTCCTTATGTAGCTCAAGAAATTCAAGAGGAAATTGGTGGGTACCAATTATATCAAAGCCAGACTACTGAGGCTAAGGAGTGATGGCTGGCTAGGATGAAGTATGTAAGGAGTAGGCAAGGCTGGTGAGGCAGGCTTTAGCACACCATGCCTTCAGAAAGCCTGGAATTAAGTAGAGGTTTATATGACAAGGCTGAGGAGTCTCCAAAGACAGATGTACTGGCCTGGAGCCACAGAGCCTTGAATTTCATTGACCTTCACTCTTATTAGCGGAAGAAACTCTAGGGTGTGAAATTGCAGGGGCCTGAGAAGTTTCCTGTTACCAGTTTACCCTGTAGTCATTATATATCATTCTATCTTCTGCTGTGTGCTGCAGGGTAAAATGGTTTACCTGTAGACAGTATCGGCTAGAATTTCTGTTATTCTAGTAGAGATAGATAGTGAAATAATTCAAAGGTGTATAGTTGTAGTTGTGTATGATGAGTCCTCTAGAGATGGACCACATGTACTATAAAGTCAGGCAGCAGGCAGGAGTTAGACATGGACAGGAGGTGGGTTGCAGACTGGAGGGCTCTTGCCAGGTCTTAGGTCTGGGATAATAAGAATTGGCCTTTCTCAAAGTGCTGGTCCTGTGCCTAGACCTACTTCTAAAAGTTGCTTATCTGCTCCCTGTTGTGCTTTTATTAGATGAGCTCCTTCAGGAACAGCGAGCAGATATGGACCAATTTACCTCCTCCATCTCAGAGAACCCTGTGGATGTCCGGGTGAGCTCTGAGGAGAGTGAGGAGATCCCGCCGTTCCACCCTTTCCATCCCTTCCCATCCCTGTCTGAGAATGAAGGTATGTATGGTCCTCAGAGCCATCCCTAGGAACAGAGAAGAGCATAAAATTAGAAAATTGGAATACATTTCTTAGAACCTGATTTAGTTGGGGAGGTTGTGTTGTTGTGAGAGGCAGGAAAAGGGAAGGCATGGATTCCCTAAGCACCTCCTGTGTGCAGGTGTTGTGCTGGATTCTATGAGGAAGTAATACACTTCAATATCATCAGGAATGTTTCTCACATTTTGTAGCAAGCCTTTTGCTTGTGTGATGTCCCTTATATGTAAGGATCCCTTTGAGTTGAACAGAACCTTCATGTTGGTTATATTACATCATCTTTTCCTAACAGTCTGGGAAGCATATTAGGGGGAGAGGCTGAAGTGGTGCCCTGACTGGGTCAGGGTCACATCTCTGAAGTGAATTGGGTGAGAAGTTGTAGTCTTTGATTCATAGGCATTTTTTTCTTGGTGATTCTCCGTATCTAAAAGTGTCCCTGAAAATCATGAGTCTGTACCAAAAATAAACAAGCTGCTGAGACTTGTGCCCTAAGACTAGTTTGTATAATCAGATTCTATTTCCTGCTATTTCTGATGGGGAAGGTAGTAAGGATAAAAATGGCCCGTGGCTTTGCAGGCCTAACTATGTGTCAGATTTAGTTAAGCATTGTGCTTAGATCCTTTTATTCAATCTGCAGAACATTCTTTGAAGGTAGATACCCTGAGTATCCCATTTGGAGAATCTAAGGTTTGAACAGATTAAGTACTTGTTCAGAGTGTCACACAGCTTAGATTCTAAGTGCCTTTGAATCCACACTGACGGTTCTGTTCCTGTCGCTTCTGCGATAGTCATATGATTGATTAGGTATAGTAGCCTATTGAAGATAACAGACCAGTGGAAAGGTGTGCATGCAAGGCAGCTTTCAGACTTCAACAGAAATGCCTTTGGAACTAGTTAGCTCAGAGGTTCAGACTTCGTGCACCTGACTGAGTACCTAAGAAATGAGAGGGTAAAGCGATGTCACTCCATTCCTAATTCCCACTCCGTAGTTCCCAAACCTCCATGAGGTTGTGGGGTGGCCATGCATTTGCAGCTTCTCTCTGCTTTGTTTGAGGTTGAAGCATTACAGGGAAGCTGTGTCTCTGTCAGTGAACCACAATACTAACTTCATTTTTAACTATTGTCTTTAAAAAAAAAAGAATAGTAATTTTATGGGTTAAGCTAAGTAATATGGGACTCTTCCAAATGTCTCTTAAATGGTGGAATCCTGACTTCCCGCTTCTCTCTCCTCAGGAAAATACTTGTAGCCATTTGCTATCTAGATCACAGTCAGTTTGTTTATGGGTATCTCAGGCATGATTTTTAACAAAAATGCCTTTTGGTCACATTATAAAGAGGAACTTAGAAGGAAACCATTTTCTTTCTTAATCTCCTTTTGTGCTATTTTGTTTTTTTATTGTTTTCCTTTCTGCTAGACACTCAGCCGGAATTGTACCACCCAATGAAAAAAGGTTGGTTTGTCAAAGACGCTCCTTAAGACCTCCATTCCTTCTCACTTCCCTGGTGTGTTGGAAGTTTCATTTTATGTTTCATATCACCATCTGACTTTCCCCGCCTCATTTCTTCAGCCATGGCTGTGAGTGGAGCTAGAGTAGCCCCGCCTCTGTGTTACTAACAAGTTTCCTGGCTTTCCTAGTCTAGTCCCCTGAGAAACAGGCTTTCCTATGTCTTTGTCTGGGTAAATGTTAGAAAAAGGATGCTCGGCTTAACAGAATTGTTATTTGTAGCTAGTCTGTTTAAGAACATGCTTAACTGTTACAGTCAGGTAGGTAGACTGTAATTTCCCTTTCTCTTTTCCCCTATTATTATCAGTTGCCTTCCCCCTCTTGCTATCTTACCTTCCATCCATGCCACTATCTCATGTTCCTGAGTGGTAGCATTCCTAAAACACAAGATGCTGTTGGTGAAAGAGATAGAAACAGATGAACTCGAGGTACAGTAAGTCTCCAGTCTTCAAAAACACTGTGTGTAGAAAATACTATGCCAGCTGTGTTATCTTGTTTATCCACCAAACCTCCATCTTGGGCAGGATTTTTGGTTCAGTTTTATAGATTAGGCAGTTGAAAAAGCCTCTGAGATAACATGTGTTGCTTCCCAAATCTGCAAGTTAAGAAGTTAGAGAATCAAAGTCTGGACCCACGCCTGTCTTCATGGCCCATGTGGTTTCTGTTGCCTGAATAGCTAGTGACAGCTACAGAATCTTCCAAATGATTAGATAGACCCCTCTCTTGAGTCATGGGTAGTAGTGCCATGTATTTAGTGTGTTTTATGAGTGTACTCTCTTGGCTTTGGTAGTGTGGTCATGGGTGTACCAAGTGAGATTCCCTAGCTCAGAATTGGTGTCTAATTTATACCGTATTTTATTCTTAGAATCAAAAAGTGTGATTTCACTCTTTTGAACATTCTTTGCATTCAGTTGTGCCTCCACTTCTTGGAAGTCACTGTGCTAATATCCATCTCAGGTGCACATCTTAGGTACTAAGTAAGGTACACTGTCTTCAGCTTTCTTACTTAAAAAAAAAAAAAAATGGTTGGGGCAACATAACTACTAACTTTGGTCATTTTTGTGCATTATGAAACCAAAGTTAAGTTTAGTCAGAAACACAGTATCGGGATAGCCTGGACCAAAGCAAGCCGTTAGATGAGTTGATTCAGGATTTCTTTGTGTTCTGAGAGTCTTGCCCTTAGGACTTTAAAAACTCTGAGAAGAGCATGAGGTGGGAAGAGTTCAGAATTAGAACTGAGTAATCTTGATTATGAGCATCTGTGTGAGTAAGCCAGTACCCTTCTAAATTCCTCTTTCTGGATCCAAGGCAGGCAGTGTTGTTTCCTTTGGGACACAAATAACTGGTATCAGGTTATGCTTTTCTTTTGAAGTAAATGCTTTAGAAAAAAATGTGTCGCTTTGGCTACAGTGTAATGAGTTAATAAATTAACTAGGCTGCAAGCTCAGCAGCCTCATGGCTATTATTAATCACTCCTGTTGGATGGTGCTAAGAAAACACGTCTAGTTGTGAAGTGAAAAACTTCTCTGTGGCTGGGCTTTGTATCCTTGCTTGCCTTTGGCATCTCCAGGACAGTCAGTAAATTTACATTGGAATCCACTCACTTGCAGGCAGGTACCTTAGCATGTCAAGTCGGCTGCCAAGTCTCTCTATAAAGGATTCAAATCATAGATACATATAAACTAAATATATCCTTATTAATAAGAAACTTGTGATAGCCAGGAATCACATGTCTGAAGCTAAAAATAAAAGGGATTTTTTTTTTCTGCGTCTGTGCTGAGTCCAGACATGGTGTGTATTTGGATGCTGTTATCTATGTGCCACACATGAGTGAAGTTGGCTCAAGCCATTTCTGACCTTGGAAGAAGGACAGGTGCTGTTCTTGCTCCTTTCAACCTGGTTAAAATTGTCCATGTGGATAAAGTGCTTTCTTCCTGTTCACCTGGGCTTACCTACAATTTGAGGTGTAACTCTGGGATCATGTCTGAGGGATCAGACATCTAGTGGGAGACATAGGAGGAGATAGATGATTACAAACTTATGTTAATTGCTACAGCCTAGAAATGTCTCTCTAGAGAACCCGAAGCTGGAAGGGCAAATAGGAGGACTTGGGAGTAGAAGGTGGCAGGGGCTTGAAGCAGAAACAGTTTCTTTTGGAGTAAACTATTATGCTCAAAGCACACATGCGTCTATTCAGTAGGCTCTAGGTACAAAGGATTGTGTGGTTGCAGAATAAGTGCTCTTAGATTCGTGTGTAAGGGATGAGCACCCTCAGGCTCAACTTCTCTCCAAAGCTTACATTCCATTTCTTCAGGTGGGAGACCAGTAAGTACTTCGTCTTCCTTCATTATATGCATCAGTCTTCTGAAAATGCTTGTACCATTCATCCTTGCAAAGCACAGTGCATCCTCAAACATGCCAATGCAGTGACTGTTTACAGAGTCATGGGGGTATTTGATAAGAAGCTCTCTGGCCCTTAGGCAGGGATTTGCTGCTTCTGAGAGACTGGCCTGAGGTGGGTTGTTGAGAAACTAAACTGTGAACATTTTCTACACAGGATCTGGAATGGCAGAGCAAGATGGGGGACTGATTGGTGCAGAAGAAAAAGTGATTAACAGTAAGAATAAAATGGATGAAAATATGGTGAGCCGCTTGTCTTTTGCATAGCACACTTCCTTCTGTACACTGGAGCAAAAAGCATGGTAGTTAGTACGTCCAGGCCAATGAGCCAGTCTTCCACTAATAGATGATAGGGGAGCATCCATGCCCACAGATTGCAGATGAGGGGACCAGAGAAGCTGCTTTTTTTTCTTAGTATATGGTAGAAAAACATAACTGTAACGAAAAGTAGGTATCAGCTGCTGTTTTCAAGTAAGTAAACACTTATTAGGTGGAGAATTGAGTAAAGTTGAGTTTTCTGTTTTTCTTATACTTTCTTTTGTTCTTCTGGTGTTTTCTCTCCATTTAGATTGTATAATTGCCTTCAGCTGAACTAGATTTTTTTTTTTTTTAGTTTCGTGTGTGTGTGTGTGTGTGTGTGTGTGTGTGTGTGTGTGTGTATGTGTGTGTGACATGCATGCCATGGTATGCAGACAGATCAGGGGGTGATTAGGAGTCACTCTCTCCTTTTCACGTAGATCCCAAGGACCAAACTGAAATTGTCAGGTTTGCTGCAGGCACTTTTACCTGCTTGCGTGTCTGCTGGGCCTGAGTTTCGTGTTTAAATGTTTGTTAGTTGTCTGTCCTGAGCTTTGTCATCACCACAGTTACTTCAAGGAAAGTTTGGGTAAAGAGCCTCACTAGACTGGAGGAGCCACTATACAGCATGTCTGCCTTACACTTAGCCCTCCTTTTAGAGGTGTACTGAGTGGATTTGGGTCAGTGTGATGGAAGAAAACAGCTTCCCAACACCCTTGGCATTGTAAAGAAGTGACATTTATGTTCATTTCCCTCCGACTCACTGAGTAAATGCTGGTGTTTGTAACTTTCAGGTCATTGATGAGACCCTGGATGTTAAGGAAATGATTTTCAATGCTGAGAGAGTTGGGGGCCTTGAGGAAGAACCGGTATGTGTTTACTCTAGAATGGAAGGGCTGTCTTCATGTCTTGTTCTTTTCGGTCATCTTAGTTCAAGTGGAAACGAAAGATCTGTGGTATTTTCAGTTACTAAGGGGCTCTTGGGGCTGGAGAGATGGCTCAGCGGTTAAGAGCACTGACTGCTCTTCCAGAGGTCCTGAGTTCAAATCCCAGCAACCACATGGTGGCTCACAACCATCCTTAATGAGATCTGATGACCTCTTCTGGGGTGTTGGAAGACAGCTACAGTGTACTTAATATAATAATAAATAAATCTTTACAAAAATAAGTAAGTAAGTAATTCTTTAAAAAAAAGGGGGGGGGCTCTTGTCCCGGTTTCCCATATTCCTGAGTAAGAATGCAAAAACTGAAAATGTCCATGTAGATTAGAAAAAATGGGCAACCTCCCTGATATGGTGACAAAGCAGGATCTTTATGTTGCCCTGAGTTTTCAAAACCAGCTGAGAGGCGCATGGTCCTCTTTTTGTGTCCAGGTAGTCACTGGACTTTGTTTCCTATGTGCTTTGCTGTTTTAGGAATCGGTGGGACCTCTAAGGGAGGACTTCAGTTTGAGCAGCAATGCCCTTATTGGCTTGCTGGTTATCGCAGTGGCCATTGCTACAGTCATCGTTATCAGCCTGGTGATGCTGAGGAAGAGGCAGTACGGCACCATCAGCCATGGGATTGTGGAGGTAAGGACTGGGCTGCCCTCTTCCTTTAGCTCAAGCTGATGAGGGCTTGCTCTGCACTGTCAACCCAGGGTGAGTAGTTAGGGTTGGAACTGTGTGTAATTCAAAGACCTGGACTTACCGAGTGCTGAGCATGTTGCTATTGTCCTTTGTCTTAATCATTGGGTTTTTGGGTCGTGTTTTGGAGATGAGCCGTTGCTGAGCTATGTTGCTCTTGTTTCAAGGGACTGTCACCCACTTTCAGCATGGCTTTTAATGAGTTAAATGGGTCAGTGCCAGGAAGTCATAATATATGCTACAGAAAATAAAAAGGGTTTTCAGTATTTTCTTGGAATGTTTTTTCAGAGAGCCACTTGTCACTGTGGTTTCCCAGAAACTTGTCCTTTAAAAGTTCAGTAAATGTTATCGTGTGCTTCAGTTTCACTTGGTTGCTCAGATATCTAATGGTGATGTGAGTGTGTGTGCTGTCCACCTGTTTATGTTGCTGGAGATTGAACCAGGAGTCCTGAATATGCTAGATATATTGTCTGTGGCACTCTAGTAAATGGTTAGATGGGGACAAGAAGCACATGCAAGCTGTTTGTGTTCTATATGTGCTGATGCATAAGTGGAGTAGTTTGCAGCTCAGTTTTTAAAAGTGGATGGTGGAAAATGTTTAGTTTCTTGCTTCTAGGTTATATAAATACATTTAAGGAATGTAATACACTGAGGAAGACTACTGTAGATACGCACGTATTAGTACTGGAACCTGGCCTCTGCTGTAGAGTTTGAGGTGCAAATGAATAGAGACCATCTGCCCCCTTTCCTTATCTCATAGCTGGGCATGACAAGACTTGCCCACTTTCCCAGAACTTACTTGGTTGGAAGCCACTTACTCTGTGGAAACTGGTCCTTTAAAAGTTCAGTAAACGGCTGGAGAGATGGCTTAGCAGTTAAGAGTACTGACTGCTCTTCCAGAGGTCCTGAGTTCAATTCCCAGCAACCACATAGTGGCTCACAACCACCTGAATGAGATCCGATGCCCTCTTCTGTTATGTCTGAAGACAACTACAGTGTACTCACGTAAAAAATAAATAAGTAGATCTTAAAAACAACAAAAAAAGTTCAGTAAATGTGTCACAATGTGCTTCAGTTTCACAGCAATTTGAAAAAGAGAACAGTACTGCCACCTTGTGTTAAAAAACAAGACAAGGGGTTGGAGTCTAAGCACTGACTACTCTTTCAGAGGTCTTGAGTTCAATTCCCAGCAACCACATGGTGGCTCACAACCATCTGTAATGGGGTCTGATACCCTCTTTTGGTGTGTCTGAAGAGAGCAATGGTGATGTACTCATATGCATAAAATAAATAAATAAATCTTTAAAAAAAAAAAAAAAAACAAACCAAAAACAGGGATCCCAAGGACGAAACTGAAATTGTCAAGTTTGTCAACAGACTGTGTCACTGGGACCAAGCGTTCAGAGAGAAGCATTGCCTCTCTGACCTCTTTCTTCCCTTCCCTGTGTCCTTGATACCAGTTCTTGTTTGATCTGTCGAGTTAAAAAGGATGCTAGGCTGCTTTGAGTCCCGTGGGATTGCACAGTGAGTAGCTTGAGGTCCTGATGCTCTACAGGCCTCTGCAGTACCCCACAGTGACCTGCAGTCTTTGTTCCTACAGGTTGACCCAATGCTCACCCCAGAAGAGCGCCACCTGAACAAGATGCAGAACCATGGTTATGAAAACCCAACCTACAAATACCTGGAGCAGATGCAGATTTAAGGACAGTGTGTGTGACAGACACCCTGGCTGAGGCTGCTGCAGGTGGGCTGGAAGAGGCTCAGCCTTTGTGCTTGACTGCTGACCACCAGTGGTGCCAGAAGGCCTCATCCTACATCCTGCTCTCCTGGATTGTTAAGACTATAAAGTACTACTGTAGGATTGCAATTTCCATTCTTTTAAATGGGTTAAAAAGATGTTAATATAACAATATATGATATATAAACCTTAAGTGAAATGAAAAAAAGATCTATTGCAGATATCTGATGGATGTAGTTTTCTTTTTTTAAATTAGAAATGCCACTTCTATTGTATCGTCTCACACATGCTCTATATAAATGGAAAATGTTGATTTTTTTTTTGATGATAGGCTATACACACAGGCTGTTCCCGTTATGTAAGTCAGCTCTTCAGCCTCATTCGCTGTGCTGGTTTTATTATTATTTTGTTTTTAATGTATGTATAAAGGCAGTATTTCCCTTTTCAGGTTGCTGAGAAATGTAAGTGGAGCTGAAGTACATTGTAGACAGTAACTGACTGCTTTAAGCATAGTCTCTTTAGAAGCCTAGTGCTTCCAGTGCTGGGTGTCTGGGTACTTCTGTACCAGCCGTCACCGAGCAGGGCTAAGGCACCGTGAGTTAGCCAGATGCAAACATAGATCCACTGTGCTTTCCTTCAAATCCAGTTCTTCCACAGCAACTAGCCCATAGTCAGTCTGAGTTCTTCCACAGTTGTTTACGGTAGCTTTTTTTCTATCGACTTTCCTTACCAAGTGTATCCAAGCGTGTACCCACCTCCTCGTTGGACATCTCCCTCCCATGCACTGACCCTCTGTGTGCCTCTGTACCTCACTCACCTCCACTGCTCTTCAGCCCCTTTGATGTCCACTCAGTGAATACCATAATAAACATGGCTGAGGGCCCAGGAGAGTTCCCGGGAGGCTTCATTATATGAAAGGACAATGTTCTGGGTTGCACATGAAATTGGATCTGTAGACACTGTGGAAATCTTTGAAAATTTTTGTTTCCTTCATATGAATCTGTAATGCGTAGCTGAAGTTGATGCTCACAGCCTTTAGCGCTTTGTTGCTTGTTTTAATCTGAAGGTTCTGGTAACCTGTTTGTTTGTTTGTTTTGTTTTGTTTTTTGTACTTTTCTGTGATTTACCTCCCCTTCCTTCTCCCCACCCCCTGGCCCTAGCCATGCCTCTTCCCACTATGCACAGATTGAAACTTTACCTACAAACTCCTTAGTATGATCTGTGGAGAATGTACAGAACTTAACTACATCAATAAACACTTTAACTTCCCCTGAGCACCTCGTGTTACTGAGCGTGGCACTGATCTGTGAAAATGGAGCTTTCTAGGCCTGCTTTGGGGGATGAAGGGCATCTTGCTTCAGGGAAGAGTTACTAGCCTGTATTACAGTGGCCATAGAAAGTTAAACCAACAACTCTGTTTTCATTCCAAAACAAGGGAGGAAGTGGCTAGAGTTGATGGCTCAGTGGTTAAGAACACAGAGGGCTCAGGTTGGGATCTCAGAACCGTCTGTGACTCTAGTTCCGGGGGATTTGGCACCCACCTCTGGCCTCCATGCAGGTCTGACAGTCATACACATGACTCCCACACCTCCCAAGAAGCTGGACGTCGTGGACTTAATCTCAGCACTTGGGGGGAGGGCTTGCTGACACACAAGGACTGATGAAGTGAAGGCCAGTATTGGCCATATCTTACAAGCAAAGAAGGATGAAGGAAAGCCTACCTGTGGCATGCTGCAAAATTTAAGTCAAGACTTCTTCCCAGTGTTGAGAGTAATGTTAGTAGAGCTTATGGGTGAACTTTCAGAAAGCTGTCCATAGCAGCCATGTCTGAGTTTAAGTAACTTGCCACTAGGAGTCCCTGTGCTCAGTCAGTGACTTGGGCTTTTAACTGCTTCCAGGGCTTTGTGCCTGAGCACTGTTAGCACTCAGTCTTAAATGCTATGGTATAAGAGTTGATGCATGTTATGAAACATGTAGGTATTGGGGTCATATTGTATGAGTTTCTAAGCCAGGAAGCATAGGGAGTGGGGGGGCGGGGGCAGGACGAGCTGCCAACACTCTGATTCTCAGTTAACAGTCAACACTGCCTGGCTGCTTCTATGATGTCCCCTCAGGTTGCTGCCCAAGAGTCACGCCGAGGGACCTTTATATTTGAAGTGACTTTAACAAGGTATCCCTGGACCCTCGATTGCTGTCTGGGAAGCCATTTTGCCACTCATCATCTGATTCAAAATACAGCTTTGTTTATTTGGTACCTGATGTCTGCTCACCCGTTCTCAAATACTGTGTGGTTTGGTCATCTCTGTAAGCCAACCCCTGTCCAGTTCTATCCAGCTGGTCAGCTCTCAGAACTTGTCACCAGCACTCTGTTGACAATGGACTACTCCTGGGTGTTCAGAGCTTGTGAGAGGATAGTGCATAACCCACAATGGATGAGCGCAGCTCCAGTGGAGGTTGGCTCAGAACACAAGAATTACTGCAACCAGGCCTGTGTGTCTCACCCTGTACAGATAGATTTGCTTTGCACTCAGCAAGGCGCTGACGCGTTTAATTAAATTCTCCTTAAACTGTAGAGGTAGTTGTGTTTATGGTAGCCATATAGTGATTACATTTTGTAAGGAAACACCCACAGAAATGTAAAGCAGGAACTGCCCTTTGACCTCACCCAAGTAGTACGGCTCCCTCATGGGCACAGAAAGAAACTTACTCATCTCCTGGTTTCTGCTTGGATGACTAAGCTGTGACCTCTGGGGAATGTGGCCCTACCCACCTTGCAATGAACCTCAGGTGCTGGCTGCTATTGAGTGTGAAGGGCCTATCTGCCTGTCCGCTCTCAATTGCAAATCCAAGCTCAGAGGCTGAGACCTGTGCCAGACCCAGCTATGTAGATGATCTGCTGTGGTTTCGGTTACTGTGTCAGTCGATACTCTTACTTTTGAAAGCATGGGTTAGAGTGCAGTAAGTTCCTGAGATTCCAGAGGATCCTGGGGGTAGGGGATTGCATATCCATAGAAACATACTGTCAGATTCTTAGGAGAGGTCATGAACAAGAGCAGAACAAAAAGAAGTAAAGTGGCCAGGCGGTGGTGGCGCACACCTTTAACCCCAGCACTTGGGAGGCAGAGGCAGGTGAATTTCTAAGTCTCTTGCCTTTTTGCCTATGAATTAGGGATGTCTTCCTGTCCTCCTTGTGTTCTTGGTCACAGATGTCATTAGTTCTTCTGTCCAGCAGCCCAGAGATTAGGCTTATATTACATTGTACCTGAAACCTTTGAAATAGACTAGAGAGGGCTTGAGAAGTCTGTAGATTTCTGGCCAAGAAAATCCAGATCTGGGTAACGATCGATCTTAAAGTCAAATGTTGGATCACAATGCTGTACTACAGTAAGGCCAGCACTTGGGAGGCCGAGGCATGAGGACTACTTCAAGGCCAGCCTGGTTTTCATAGTTCAAGACTACATAGGAGACCCTGTCTCAAAATATGTGTGTATTTGTGTCTATGTTTATGTATGGGTGGGTGTATGCACATATACGTGGAAGTTTGCAATTGATGTCAAATGGCTTCTTAAATTGCTTTCTCTACCTTAAAAAAATTCTGTGTGTGTATATACTGTATTTGTATATGTTTGCCGAGGATGTCAGACACCCAGGGTTTGTGAGCTGTCCAACATGTCCAGCTAGGAACTGAATCCTTGTCTCTTGGAAGAGCAGCAAGTATTCTTATAGCTGCTCCAGCCCAATCTACTTAGTCTCTCACTAAACCTGGATCTCCCCTTTGGCTAGACAGTCAGTAGGCCTGGGAATCCTTTACCTCTCAGGGCTGGAATTACACGGGGGGTGTGCTTTGCCCAGCCTTTGGCCTTTGTGTGAGTCCTGGGAACTGACATCAGATGTTCATGCTCATACAGCAAGCGCACTGACAACCATTTTCCCAGCCTCCAACTGAGTAAAGCTATGCCCAACCTCGATGGCATTTTTTTAGGAAGCAGTATCTGTGTGGATATTTACAGTTATTTTTAAATTATGTATGTACTAAATCCAAAATGGAAACCTGGGAGACAGAAAAAAGATGAAATAATTTTTCCCAAATAATTCATTTTATAAGGAGGAGATAAAGCCTTTAGGATCCAGATATTGCTACTTTGTGTGTATGTGTGTGTGTGAGTGTGTGTGTGTGTGTAAAGCTACATAGATCAGGCTAGCCTCAAGCTCACAGCCATCTGCCTCCCAGTGCTGGGATTACAGGCATAGTCCTGGCACTGCACACACCTGGCCGGAGTGATTGCTTATGCTCCTTCTTGTGTGACGTAATGCGTTCCTAAAGCACATGCTCTCCCTGTCTCTCTACCCATTCTTGATTCAAGTCTCCTTGCTTTATATCAACAGCCCACTTTTTCTCCTAGGATGTGGCCTTCATTGTTTTGGTGGTCCTGACTGGTAAGTATTGGTTAGCTTTCTTGGAAGATATTCCACCACTACAACATCACAGTGTGTTTGATGTTTGTCTTATAAAAGCGTCCCTGGGGGTTATGTTTTTTTTTACTTTAACTTCTTTGTTTGGGGTCAAACCCAGGACACACTGTGTTAGTTATGGTTTTACTCATGTGAACAGACACCATAACCGACTCTTATGAGAACAATATTTAATTGGGGCTGGCTTACAGGCTCAGAGGTTCAGTCCATTATCAAGGTGGGAGCATGGCAGCACTCAGGCAGGCATGGTGCAGGAGGAGCTGAGAGTTCTACATCTTCATCTGAAGGCTGCTAGCTGAATACTGGCTTCCAGGCAGCTAGGACAAGGGTATTAAAGCCCACACCCATAGTGACACACCTACTCCAACAAAGCTACACTTCTTAATAGTGCCACTCCCTGGGCCAAGCATATATAAACCATCACACATACTAAACAAGCGCTGCTCTCTGAGCTAGAGTTATATCATGGATGATCACAGACCCAAAAGAAAAAAGATCATTGTCCACATAATGCGGTTAGTAGTGACCTTGATTATCTGAGTAGCCTGTTGGTTTCAGATTTATCTACTTTAAAAGTTACGTTACGACTCCCCCACGGTGCTGTCCTTGGAAAGATACTGTTTACACATAGCTTACACTTAAGAGTAGGGAGTTAAGCTCTATGTTATAGCTTTAAAGGGGAGAAGGGTTGAGACAGGGTCTCAGGTAGCTCAGGCGGACCTCAGATTTGTTATACAGCCAAGAGAGCTCCTTAGATGTTTAACTCTGTTCCCCTGGCTGCACTTCCCAAGTACTAGAACTGTAGATATGTGCCACCACTCCTGGTTCATATAGCTTCATGGTTGACCTTGAAGCTTCCTGCTTGACTGGTGAACTCTGTCAAGTTTGAATCCCGAATGTCTCCCTAAAGGCCTGTTTGCCACTGCTTGACCTCCAGCATGTGATACTGTTGAGACCTAGTATGAGGAAGTTAAGCCCTTGGGGACATGCCCTTGGAAGGTACACTGAGGGCCTTAGCCCCTTCCCTTCCCACGCTGCTGCTTCGTGGTCTCTGGGAGGTGAGCACATCTCTGCTACATGCTTTCCATTGTGATCAACTGTCTCACCACAAGGCCAAGGGACTATGGCCTGAAAGTACCAACAAAAATAGTTCTTCCTCCTTATAAGCTGTCAACTTGGCATTTTGTCGCAGTGGTGCCAGGCTGACTAATGCACCCTCTTACTATTTTTTAACTTGTATTTTGATACCTTGAAGTAGAGCAGTTGGAAAGCCTGGTCCCAAGGTCAGTGTGTTGCAATGCTGTACTTAATGATCATCAAAACTAAAAGAACATTCTAGATAATGGTAGTAGCCCCACAGGTAACATGTGTCAGAACTTAGATCAGACACATACACATCTTACTGTGTCTGTGATTCTGCAGTGCACTAGTTGCTTCTCTGTCGCTGTTATAAAGTGCCCAGACTCAAAACCACTGCAAGGAGACAGGCTTTGTTCTGGTTCACAGTTCCTGAGGTGATGAAGCCCATCGTGGTGGGGAAGGCATGGGCAGTCAGGAAGTAAGAGAATGAACAGAGATGATCAGGTTAGGAAACCTCAAAGGTCAGCCACTCGTGGGTCCATGCCTTTGATTCTGGCACTGGGGAAGCAGAGGCAGATGCATCTCTAGTAATTCAAGGCCAGCCAGAGCTACACAGTGGTACTCTGTATCAAAAAATAAATCCTCAAGGCTTGATCCCGGTGCCATACTTCCTCTAGCAATGCTCTACCTCCTAAAGTTCCTATGATGTTTCTATCCAGCACCATTAGCGGGGAGCCAGCTCTTCTACCATGTGAGCTCATGGGAGCATTTCATATTTAAACTGCAACATTCCATAAAGCTATCTTCTTATTTTTAAGGCAGAGCAGTGCTGGTGATAGAATATGCTGGGAGGAGTGCTTGATTAGCATGCATGAAACCCTGGGTTCCATCCCCGGCAACACCACATAAATAAGGCCTAAGCCTACTTTCCCAGCTCTTAGAAGGCAGGAAGATCAGAAGTTTAAGGTTATCCTTAGTTATGGAGGGGGCTTGAGGGCAGCCTAGGCTAGCGGCCCTTTCTCAGAAAAAAAAAAAAAAAATTACAAAGATAAACTAGGAAAATGGCTCAGTGGTTAAGATCACAAACTGCTCAGGCAGAGGGTCCACGTTCAGTTCCCAGCACCTTTACTGAGCAGCTGACAGCCGCTTCTAACTCCAGTCTGGAGGACCCAGCATTTCTAGCCTCTGTAGGCACCCAAAGCTTGAGATTTCAAAAACCGTCATGCCGTTCGTTCCCAATGTCCTCTCTGCTTCCCGTTTATGGATGTGTGAGCTCTGAGACCTAGTATCGTGGACCCGGGCCTCTGAAGGCCTACGCCCAATGAAATGCTTTCTTTTCTACGTGATTGCGGTCATGGTGCTTTGTCACAGCAGTAGAAAAGCTGAGCACCTGGGAACTCAACAACCTTAAACACAATCCCATGAAGGGACTCAGTAAAGTGTGTTCTTGGTCAAGTCCAGTCTACTTAAAAAATGTAGTGAAGCTCTCAGGAATCAGATCATTGTGAGTTGAAGGCTAGCCTGGTCTACATAGTGCGATCCCTATCTCCCTCCCCCTCCCCCTGTCCCTCCCCTTCTCCTCCTCCCTCTCCCTCTCCCTCTCCCTGTGTATTTAAAAATACAGAAAAGCTGAGCTCTATAGTGTTGATTTGTTAGTCCCAGCTACTTGAGACACTGGGCAGGAGGTAGAGGACACCCTGGACAACTTAGTGAGATCTAATCACAATAATAATAAAGCTTTTACACTTATTTTTGTGTTTTGGGACTTAACTATATAGACCAGGCTAGCCTGGAACCCACCAAGAGCTGTGTGCCTCTGCTTCTGAGTGCTAGAATCAAAGGCCTTGCCACCACACCCTGGGCTGTTTGATTGTTAAGCTTTATTAGTGACATTAGCCTCATCAGTTATATGCACTTTCTTTCTTTCTTTTTTTTTTTTCGAAGATTTATTCATTATATGTAAGTACACTGTAACTATCTTCAGACACA